>JAQQSK010000451.1:0-19138 GCA_028658325.1 Potorous gilbertii
AGAGTCCTCTCCACCTCCTGGCCCAGATCCGCCCAGCTAGTGCTTGGGGTCTGGGATTCAAATGCTGCTGCCCAGCCTCAGGGCTTTTGGCGGCAGGTCTGACTGCTCTTCAATGGGAGCTTATCTGCTGGTTCTCAGGTGGGGGGCAGGGCCGCCTCTCAGGCTCAGTTCCCTCAGGGGGTTTATGTAGAGATCTTTTGTAATGGAGCTGGGGTGGAGCTCCTGCCTGCTCTGTGGGCCTCTGGCCAAGCGACCTCTGCCTCTGCCCTGGCCACCACCTCCCGAGGGGGTCCGAGTCCCGGAGATACCCCGCTCCTTTCTCAGCCTGTCTCTCTCACTGACCTGTGCGTCTGTAGGTGGAGGGACCTTCACGGCCCCCAGAGATTCAGGTCTTTGATGCCTACTGGGCTCGCTGCTCTCAGTGCAGTGCGGCCGGGGCAGGGAAGAGGAGGGCTCCGCAGGGCAGGGCTCTGTTCCCGTCCAGGGTACCTTTGTGGTCGGTTTTTCAGGGCCCTCTGCAACGGAAATCTCCTTCACTGTGTTGCTGCGCGGCTTCCACTGTTCCAGAATTTGTCAGGAGTTCTTTTTACAGGAAATCTATGATCTGTGGGTTCGGAGCTAGCAAATGTGAGTCTTTCCTCCTCCACCAACTTGGCTCCGCCCCATTTGGCTCATTTTTACAAGATTTTGAGTTCCAAATGTCTCTCCCCTATTCTGAAAATGATACACAATTTGATGTAGTTTATACATGTGTTATCATGTAAAAGCTATTTCCATATTTGTCACAGTTGTGGAAGAAGAAACAGACTAAAAGGGGAAAAAACTTGAGAAAAGAATAAAAGGGAGGGTAGTGGTGAAGCAAAGATGGTGGAGTAGAAGCATGGATCTGCTGGAGCTCTCCCTCAAAGCCCTTAAAGTACTTGTGAAAATGACTTTAAACAAATTCTTGAGTAGCAGAAAGCACAAAATGACAAATTGAAAGAGATTTCTAGCACAGGACAACCTGCAAAGCCAATAGGAAGGGTCTACTGCACTGGGCTCAGAGCAGAGTGCAGTCCTGCTTGGGCCTAGCTGGCACAGGTATCAGGTTGCTAAATTACAAGCAGGTTCTGAGGTTTCCAGATTTTTCAACCAAAGGTTGTGAAAGACAGTATCAAAGGTCAGTAAGAAAACTCTCTCACCTGGATGAGAAAGGAATGTGGTCCAGCTACAATACCAGTCCCAGCTGCAGCATTGTGGCAGATGCACCCCAGAAGCAGTGTTTCTGGAGCTCTCAGCCTAAGGCAGTGGGGCAATGAAGTAGGTGATTAGTTCTCAGTCATGACTGGCAGTCCTGAGGTGAGGAGGAGAACCAGCGTGGGGAAGTTGGTGGAGGCTGTAGAGAAGCAATCCTATTCGTAGTTCCAGAGCATAAAAGCATGCTTGTGGTTGCTCACAGATCAGAGCACAGGTCTGGAGGAAACACCTCTCCCTTGATTATAACACTTTGGAGGAATTGAGAAATTACATGTCCCTAGAGATATCTCAGAGAACAGCTACATGATCTCAAGCCAGTGAAGAGTACCAAAAGAATTTTGAAAATCAAATAAGAGAGGTGGAGGAAAAATTGGGAAGAAAAATGAGAGCAGTGCAAGAAAATCATGAAACACAAGCCAACAGCTTGCTAAAGGAGACTCAAAAATACTGAAGAAAAAAAACCTTCAAAAATAGACTAAGCCAAATGATAAAAGAAGTCCAAAAACACAATGAAGAGAAAAATACCTTAAAAAGCAGAAATGGGCCAAGTGGAAGAGGAGACCCAAAAGAAAACAGTCCTAAAGACAAATAGTTCTTTAAAAATTAGGATGGAGAAGACAGAAACTAATGATTTCATGAGAAACCAAGAAATCGTATCACGAAACCAAAGTAATGAAAAAAAAAGAAAACAATATGTAATGTCTCATTGCAAAAACCAATGACCTGTAAAATAGATCCAGGAGAGATAATTTAAAAATTATTGGTGAGGTGATATTTCAGAGTTGATTTCATTTGCATTACTCTAATCAAGTGATTTAAAGCACTTCTTTATATGCCTATAACTAACTCTGATTTCTTCTTCTGAAAACTGATTTTTCCTGTTCTTTGACAATTTATCACAGGGGAATGGCTTATGTTCTCATTAATTTGACTCAGGTCACTATATATTTAATAAGGGAGGCCTTCATCAGGGGCATTTGTTTTCAAGTATTTTCCTTTCTTTCTAATCTTGGTTGCCCTAATTGTACAAAAGCTTTTCAATTTAATATGATAAAAATTGTCTATTCTAAATTTTGTAATATTTTCTATCTCTGCTTCAGTAATGAATTCTTCTCTTCCCCATAGATCTGACAGGTAGACCATTGCTTGCTTTTGTAATTTTATTGCTTTACTGTCTATGGTATGTTTTTCTACAAGATGCAGTTTCTTTCCTTATATTCTTTCATTAGGTCTATTTTTAGTTTTATTTTGCCTAAGATCAGGATTCCTATCACTGAATTTTTTAACTTCTACTGAAACATAATAGATTCTGTGCCAGTCCTTTACCTTACCCTGTGTCTCTCTGTGTTTCAACAATGTTTCTAGCAAGCAGCATATTGGAAGCATTCTGGTTTTTCATCCACTCTGTGGTCTGCTTCTGTTTTATGGGAGAATTTATCCAATTCACATTCACTGTTATGTTGATTGCCTGTTTCTCCTCTCTCTAACTTCATTCTTTCTCACCTCATTAGCATTTTGCTTCTGTCTACCATCTCCCCTGATCTGTCCTCCCTTCTGTTAGTCCACACACACCTCTTTCACTTAATCTCTTTCTCTCCTATTTTGCTGTCTGGTCACATACATTTATATATTCAATTTATTGTGCATATAACTCCCTCTTTGAGCCAACACCAATGAGAGTAAAGTTCAAGTAATGCCCATTGCCTACCCCTCCCAGTCCCTTCACTGTAGTAGGTCTTTCTTGCCCCTGTATATGAGATCATCTACTCCATTCTGTCTCTCACTTCCTTCTGAACTGGGCAACATGGTTTTAAAAGGACATTGATAAACCAGAAAGCATATAGAAGAAGTCACCCAAAATGATCAGGTTTTTCAGTTCATGTAATTAAAGGCTTACTTGAAGGATGTGGGGATACTTTCATTAGAAAGCAAAAGATGGTCCCTATCCAGAAGAAGTTTAAATTTTAATGTAATTTAAATTTTAAATTTAGCAATACATAAAAGGGAACTTAAAGGGAGTTTTGGTAGGAAAAAGCATAAGCATTCAGAGGAAATGCTGCTGATGAGAAAATGGCTGATGAGCAAAGGAGCAGTATCAGGAGTGAATTGAGTACAGCATGGCCCCCTAATGAAATACTCAATCACATTATGGATTCATCGCACAGAAGCACCTCAGGGTGAGAAGACCAATGATCAGGGGGTAAAAATGTTTAGAGTGGGGAGTGAAGCTAAGGTTGATATATTCTTCAAAAAAGAGAACTTACAAAACATAAAATTTGCTCTGTGAAACCATAAAAATGGAAGAAAATTGTCCATGTAAACATGCAAGTTCTGTGTCTTACTTGAGTCAGTTTTTTTTTTCTTTCCTAACATCCCAGTAGTTCCCAAGTGAGAGGCAAGTGAGGGGTCCCAGACTGATGCTGATTCCAGTATGGACAATCTACTTGATTAGCTCACTGCAGCTCAGAACTATTGAAGGTATATTCTTCCTGCCTAGGACTCCATGTTTCTTTAGGGTGGTAACTTTAGGGTAACTTTAATCTGGGAGGCACAACAGTACTATCACAGGCAGCACTAAAGGAGGAAAAGGAGGAGGGGAAAGCAAAGATAGAGAGCTAGCAAAATGAAACCAAGCCAAAACATAGCAAGCAATATAATGGTACCCCAAAAGAGTGACAAAATATGAAGAATGGAGAATAGAAATCTCAGGCTTCACACTGCTCTATTTGGAAACGCTGAGTCCTAGATTTAAACAAACATTTCCATGTGATATGTGATTGAAAATCTTAGTGTTTTCAGCGATCAAAGACAATTCCAAAAGACTCATGATGGAATATACTAACCACATCCAGAGAGAGAAGTACAGAGTCTGAATGCTGATCAAAAATACCGTTGTCATTTTTTTTCCTTCTCATGGTTTTCCCTTTTTGTTCTGACTCTTCTTTCACAGCATGACTAATGTGACAGTATGTTTAACATGATTGTATATATATATATATACATATATATATGTGTGTATATATATACATATATATATGTGTGTATATATATACATATATATGTGTGTATATATATACATATATATGTATATATGTATATATATACACATATATATGTATGTATATATATATATATATAAACTACATCAAGTTGCTTACTATTGGGAGGTAGAAAGGGAGAAAAATTTGAGTCAAAATTTAACAAAAATAAATGTTGGATTCTATCATTGCGTGTAGTTGGGGGATATATAAAGTACTATTAAGGGGAAAGAAAGAATATTTTTTGTATTTGTAAGTGGGTCTCCTAACAGAGTGAGGTAATGATGAGTAGAAATGTTACATTAGGGCTACAGCAAAGGCAATTACACTACCTATACACTCATTGATTCCCCATCACTAATCAGGGTTATTGGACCTGTACCACTTAGTATTCCCTTGCCCATTGTTATTAGGGATGTTTTTCATGATGGGACAGGATTGCCACCAACACTTTTGAGGTCTGTTTCACTTCATATACCCAGGCCTGGAAATGAGCCCTTCTTACTAAGCCTTAGTTCTTACCATATGTATCATAACAGAGTGCTGTCCCATTAGGTCAGGACAAAATAACTGTTCCAGATAATATCCCTGCAAGGGTCTGATTCTGATTTCCATATGTTAAGGATTAGAGATCCATCCTCTATCCTCAGACTTGTGCTAGGGTAAAGCATATCCTCCCTATGCTAAGGAATGAGAGCTACCATAAGCTCTCCGTACCAAAATAGGAGCACTCTCATTCATGAGCTTTGCTGTTGATGGAGCTTCTGGTTCCCTGGACCAAATAAGTCTCAAGAATGGTATCAGCACCTTTTAAAGGAAAAAAAAACACTTCTTGCCTGTTACTGGGGACTGAGAATGACACTCCTTACATGATACAGAAGGTTTACAAATTTGTTTTTTTCCAGAAGCTCTACACATATGTGGGAAAGGAATAGAAGCTGGATCAGTGATATCATTAGTATAGCAAACTCCTACATGAGGAAATTTCTCTACTAATGTAGGTTGTCATATTTCTCTTCACCTTCCTGTCTGAGAGAGTTGCTTAGAGCACTTAGAGGTTAAATAAATTGCCCAGGATCAAAAAACCAGTAAGTGTCAAAAATAGGATTTGAACCAATGGTTTCCTGCCTCCAAGGCAAATGTTTTATCCAATGAACAAAGGCTGCTTCTACCCACACAGAAGACTTAGGGAATAAGGAAGGATTAATTTAGGATATAAATAATGAATTGGAAAACGGAATACAAAAGAAATGAAGGGAAATAAAGGGCGATAAAATGTAAGAAAAATATTAGGAAAAGGTATTAAAATGAATGGTAAAATAAAATGTTGAAACTAAAGAAGACATCTGAAACATTTTGGGGGGGGGTGAGGAGGAAGAGAAATAAAGACTAAATGAATAAAGAAGTGAGAATGGACAATTTACTAAAATAAAATTTAACTAGAGTTAGCAAGTAGGAATAGGAGGTGAGTCTTTAGAAATAAACTAGAAAAAATAATGAGAGTAAATTAATCATAGGGGCAAAGTGGAAGAGAATTTTTCAACACAAAACAAACACATGTAGCATAATAAAAGCTTAAGAAATAATAACCTTAAATGTGAAGATTCAAATAGTACATAACGTAAAGAATAATGATAGAATAGATGAGTCCCCCACCCCAGAAAATATTTGTGGTATAAAAGAAAAACAAAAAAAGTAAAGGTAAATGAAGAATGAAAATGTGATACTATGACAAAAGTTAGAGTGTTACCAGGTGAACTCTAAAAATATAAGACTGGTAATTATTTTCATGGACAAAGATAAATATGCATTATTCCAAAATGATATTCAGTCATTCAATCATGTCCATGGACCACAATATGCCTTACCCCTCTGTTCTACACTAGCTTCCAAAGTCTGTCTAATTTCATGTTCATTGTTTCCATGACACTCTCTATCCATCCTGTTCTCTGCTCCCACCTTTCCTTTTGCTTTCATTTCAAGGAATCTCATGTTCTCATTATATGGACAAAGCATTTAAGCTTCAACTTCATTATTTAACCTTCCAGTGAATAATCCAAATATTTTTAAGTATTGACTGATTTGATCTTCTTGTTGTCCAAGGGTCTCCAAGGCTACAATTCAAAAACATTGATTCTTTGGTGTTCAGCTTTTCCTATAGCCCAAATCTCAAAGCCATACATTACTACTAGAAAAGTCATAGTTTGGATAATATTTGTTGGAAAAATGATGTTTTTCTTTTTTAGTATGCTGTCCAGATTTGCCATCTTTTATTTTAAAAAATTATTTTATTCTGAACTTAAGAAATAAAATACATATTTCCATAACAAAGTGAAAAAGAAAAAAAGAGAATTTCATCTTAAATAACATATCCATTATGTGCAACTTGCCATTCCTTTCAAGTATAAAACAAAGTAATCATCCAACTTTCTTTTTCCCCTCCCCTTAAAATTTGAGATAACCACCATTAGACACAAACCAGGAGGCATGCACCCACACACACACACACACACACACACACACACACACACACGCACACACACACGTACAGAAGTTCTTTTACTAGATGCAAACAGCATCTCTCTTCATAGAACCTCTTCAGTTAATTTGTGTTTCTTTAATGGTCAGTGACTTGGTCACTCAAAATTTTTCTTAAAATATCACTGAAAAAAATAATTCCTTCAAAATTAGAATACACAAATAAAAGCTACTCCTTTTATAATAAATCAAGAAATTATAAAACAAACAAAAATGAAAAATTAGCAGACAATGTGAAGTATCTCATTGGAAAAGCAACTGATCTGGAAAATAGGTTCATCGGAGATCATTAATAAATCATTGGACTACCTGAAAGCCATGTGAAAAAAAAAAACCTAGGCGTCATCTTTCAAGATATTATCAAGGAAAACTGCCCTGATTTTCCAGAATGTGGGGGTAAAATAGAAATTGAAAGAATAAAACTGATCACCTTTGGAAACAGATCCTAAAAAGAAAACTCCTAGGAATATTGGAGACAAATTCCAAAGGTCCCGGGTCGAGGAGAAAATATTGCAAGCAGCCAGATAGAAATAATTGTGGAATTACAATCAACATAACACAATATGTAGCAGCTTCTACATTAAGGGATCAAGGGGCTTGAATATGATATTCCAGAGGATAGAAGAGCTAAAATTAAAACTCAGAATCACCTACCAATCAAAACTTGGTGTAATCCCTCAGAGGAAAAATGGATTCAGTGACCCAAAGGACTTCTAAGTAGTCTTGATGAAAAGACTAGAGCTGAATTGAAAATTTGACTTTCAAACATATGAATCAAGAGAAGTATGGAAAGGTAAACAGGAAAGATAATTCATAGGAGACTTATTAAAATTGAACTGCTTGCATTCCTACAAGGAAAAATGATACTTGTAACTCAAGAAACCTTTCTCAGTATTAGGGTAGTTGGAGAAGATAGAAGATAGATGGATAGATAGATAGATAGATAGATAGGTAGATAGATAGAGGTCAGAGGGTGAGTTGAATATGAAAACACGATATCTAAAAAAATAAAATTAAAAGTTGAGAGAGGAATATATTGAGAGAAGGAGAAAAGGAGACATAGAATGGAGTAATTTATCTCACATAAAGGAGGGAAGTAAAATGTTTTACAATGGAGGGAAAGAGGGAGGTGAAAAGGAATGAGTGAACTTTACTCTCATTGGATTTGAATTTAGGAGGGAATAACATACACATTTAGTTATGTATCTTACTCTACAGAAAAGTAGAGGAGGAAGAAGATAAGAAAGGGAGATGATGGAAGAAAGAGAAATTGGGGGAGGGGTTAGTCAGAAGCAAAGACTTTAGAAAAGGGACAGGGTCAAAGGAGAAAAATAGAATAATTGGTGGCAGGAGAGGATGGAAGAAAATGTAGCCAGTCTTTCACAGTATGACTATTATGGAGGTGTTTTGCATAACTGCATATATATAAGCTATATTGAATTGCTTGATGGTGTGTGGGGAAGGAAAAAGGGAGAGAATTTGGAACTCAAACATTTTTTAAAATGTTAAAAATTGTTTTTACATGCAATTGGAAAATAAGATATAAAGGCAATGGGTTTAGAAATCTATCATGCCATCATATCTATCAACAAGGTAAAGACTAAGGTGATAAGAGAGGGGATGATAAAAAGCTGAGCAAACTAGGGGAAGGAGTAATCAGAATGCATGCCTCCTTGGGATAGGGCAAGGGGAAAGATGGAGGGAAAAGTTGGAAGTCAATATCTTGTGAAAATGAATGTTGAAAACTAAAAATAAATAAATGTAAATCTTAAAAATAAAAAAAAATTAAAAAACACTTTGTAACCCAGGACTTGTATATACACAATGACAAAACACTTTTCCACACAGATGAAGTCATATCTAAATAACTGAAAAAAAGCATCAGTTGCTAATGAATAGGCTGAGCTAATATAATCAAATGGAAATTCTATTTAAATTAATTTACTTATTCAGTTCCATACCAATCAAACTACCAAAAAGTTATGTTGCAGAGCTAGAAAACATTAAAACAAAATTCATCTGGAAGAAAAAAGGCCCAGAATATCAATGGAATTAGTGGAAAGAAATGTTTGGGAAAGTGGCCTTGTAAACTGTACCATAAATAAGCAATAATCTAAACTACTTGGTACTAAGATATAGAGTGTTGGATGAGTAAAACAGGATAGGTATACAAGACATAGTAGTCAATGACTACAGTAATATACAATTCAATAAACCCAAATACTCCAACTTCCAGGATAAGATTCTACTATGTGACAAAAACTGATGGGAAAACTAAAAAAAAATAGTTGCAAAACTGGTTAGAGACCAATATCTACTGTCTACCAGAAAAGTCTACCACCAAAATACAAGTGGGTACAAAATTTAGATATAAAGACTGGTACCATAATCAAACAAGGATAGCAAGGAATAATTTACAACTCCAAAAGGCTCATGATGGAAAATATTATCCACATCCAGAGAAAGAATTTTTGAGTCTGAATACATATTGAAGCATACTGTTTCCACTCTCTCTATTTTGTTTTGTGTTGTTTCTTCTTTCTCGTGGTTCATGCCAATGTTTACAATTTTCCTTTGCAACATGACTAATGTGAAAATATGTTAATGTGAATGTGTATATACAGAACATCTATCAGATTGCATGCCATCTTGGGGAGGGAGTGGAGGAGGGGGCAGGTGAGGGAAGGGAATGAAATTTGTAACTCAAAAACTCATAGAAATGAATGCTGTAAACTATAATAATTTTTTAGTAAGCACTTTGTAAATAAATTTATCCAAGTATTGCGTAGGCTTAAGCAAAATGACTCCCAAATATTTTATGCAAGTTGTAGTTATTTTGAAGGAGATTCCCCTTTCTATGAATAACATTACCAGTTTTAAATTTTATATAGTAATTCTATTGATTTGTGTGGTAGGTATCTTGTACCTTGAAACTGAGTAAATATAAATTATTTCAATTTTCTACATAAGCTATTGTATCAGGCACATAAGATTAGGTTCATGTCTTCTTTATCTGCTTCTAGAATTTAGTTGCTTTCTCCTGTCTTATTGTTGATAACATTTCTATAACTACAAAAATATTTGTGAGGAGAATGGCCATCCTTACATTAGTCAAAAATTAATTGGAAAAGAATTTTGTGTACACCCAACACAAGAAATCTTTGCTTTTAATTTTGAATGCATATTATTTTATGATATATTAAAATTATTTGTAAAGTTAAAAACTCTATAATATAAATATACTTTGCATTTTTGTCACAGGCTTTTCTGCACCTAATGAGACAATCATATGACTTTGTATGATTTTAGTTTTCTATGACCAGTCATGCTGATTGTCTTCCTAAAATAAATCATTGCTACTTTCTTGACATATATTTGACTTGGTCATGCTGATTTTTTTTTTTAATTCAGCAAGATTTGTGTGTGATGTCTGACAATCAAGATGTTAAGTTCTGAGACGGGGGAAAAATGCTGTTTTTTCCACCATGTGACTTTCAAAGTGAAATAAATGACACTAAGGGGATTTTATTGTCACCTCCACCAGCTTATATGGCATTTTGCACTAAAAGGAAAATACGACATTCCAATTGTGGAGTCTGGTGAAGTGAATTGACAGTCAGCATCATTATTCTAGTACTTAGAACTGGCATCATGCTATAGGGGTAACAGGATCAGGAATGAAGATTACTGATGGTCCTAAGTTGTGGGCTCCAGTAAAGATTGTTTTGGAATAAATTTCTACCCGTCAAATCAGCAAATGTTTCAAATAAGAACTTGATTTGTTGTTTTGTTATTGCAGAGACTTAGAAGGTGAGGGACAAAATAACAAGACAGGTTAAATTTGTTAGTGTATCTTACTTTTTCAAAGTACCAATTGTTAAACATATACTGGTGTATTCTGGAGAATGTGGAAATACATCACTTCCTTTTAATTTTTGGTACAACACCATATTCTTATTTTTTCTGTGACAATCAACAGGTTACAAAAAATAGACACAAAATCAAACAAGTTTCTATGTTGTAATAAAACATCCAGGAACAAGTCAAAGAAAAACTCCCCTTGAACACAGTTACACAACATACACACACACACATAAACACAAACCATGAGAAACAAAAACAATACATTTAAGACATAACACATAAATAAAGTGACAAAATAATCTTCAAGGAACTAATAAATATCTGAATTAAGTGAAATAATATCCATTGCTTAACACTGTACAGCAACAATGTGCTAATGTTATGTCAATCAATAAGTGGTTACTTTGTAAAGTTAGAAAACAGTCTAAGAAAAATCAACTGAAAGAATATAGCATATTAAGTGGCAGCCAATACTTCTATTTCTTCAAATAAAATGGAGAATAGAATCATGAGGCATCATCCATTGAACTCATCATATTTACTCTCAGTTCTTATGAAAATTACAAATTCTTACAAACCATAAAAAGACTGCTTAAAATCATTAATAATAATATAAATGTACATCAATACAATGTTAAGGTTTCACTGCTTAGCATGCAAATCAGCTAAGGTTACAAAATTTGAGTAGGGTCAAAGTCAATTCTTGGAGAAAGACAAGCCAGTTAATTCATTTATGGTTGAATTATGAACTTGTCCAAACGTTATGGAAAGAAATTTTTGGTCATGTATTTTTTAACTAACCTAGGTACTAAATGAGGCATATACTCCAAGAATACTAAAGACAGGAAAAAATGTCTCATATACAGGAGAATATTCATGGCAGCATAAGCTTAATTTGTCATAGTAGAGAACTGAGAATGAAGCATGTGATGATCAACTGAGGAATTGATTAAAAATCTTGTGAACCACAAATATAATGGCATATTGCTGGGCCATTACAAATTACATGAAGTAAATTTGCTTCATGGATGTAAAAATATGAAACAAGAAAACTTGCATTTTGCCTCCTTCCCTTCCCATCCTTTCTCTTCCTTATTTTGCCTTCTTTGCCTTCTCATCACCCAATGTAGAGCCTTGCGCATGATATGTAAAATTTTTCTTTAACAGATACTGTTTGTGGTTGACTTTCTAAATCAGGAATTTGTGGAGCACTGATGAAATTATTTCTCGCTAGAGTTGCATTAATTAAGTTTTCTTTTCACTCTTACCCCATCACCTCTGACATTATACCAATAGTGTAGTCATTCTTCAAAAGCAAAAAAACTAACGAAATCTCAGCTATTTATTAAAAATATCTCAGCTGAAATGTGTCTAATATAAGCACTAGAGTTGAGCTATGAAACAAGAATTAGGAAAAACTAATCGACTAGGAGTTCAGATTTTGTGGGAAAATGACTCATTATAATAAATCTATAGTATGCTTAAATGTCGAAAATCGCATTAAAGTTTAATTTTCAGTTTTTTAATGTTAAATTAAAGTAATTTTAATTTTATAAAATGGAATAATGTTAATCTTTAAATATTGTGAAGATATACTTTGGTGTGTATACAGAGTATTTAATCATAACATAAAATAATTAAGCATTAATATGGGGTCTGTTATGTGCCAGAAGTCATCCTCAGCACTTTAAAAGTGTTATCACATTGGATTCCTATCCCTCTAAAGTAGGAGATATTATTATTCCCATTTTACAGCTGAGTAATCACAAGTAAATAGTGACTTGCCCAAAGTCACAATTTAGGTCAATTTTCAAATCTGGCATTTTTGACTACAGGTCTAGTATTCAATTGACTGTGCCACATAACTGCCAATAGAATATTGTGGATCATATTACTCTGCTTAAGGAAAATAGGGAAAATTTTGTGGTAACCAAGATTAGGTGTGAAATGATTTTATTTCTTCTATGATAAAGTGATTAAAATCTATGATTTTTCTTATGTAGTCAATTTTCTTTTTAAATTATTTTGTTTCAATTTTCTACAATCACTTCCATATATCTTAGATGTTTTGCCCTCCCTCCTCCTTACCCCTCAATCCCCCTTCCCTCCCAGAGACAGCATGAAATCTTATATAGGTTCTACACATAAATTCTTATTAAATATATTTTCACCTTAATCAAATTGCACAGAAGAATTAAAATGAGTGGAGAAACCATAAGACAAAATAAAACATAACACGAGAGAAAATGGTCTACTTCATTCTGCTATCCAGTTCCATAGTTCTTTCTCTGGATTTGGGAGGCATTTTGACTGAAGAGTCCATTGAAAATTTTTAGGTCCTTGAATTGCTGTGAAGGACTAAGCCTACAAGAAAAATTCCTCACATGCTGTAGTTGTTGCTGTGTGCAGAGTTCTCCTGGTTCTGCTCCTTTTACTCATCATCTGTTCGTGTAAGTTCTTCCAGGTTTCTCTGAAGTCTTCCTGTTCCTCATTTCTTATGCCACAATAGTATTCCATAACATTCATATATTTTATACCATAACTTATTCAGTCATTCCCCAATTGATGGGCATCCCCTTCTCAATATGAGAACAAAGAATAATGGGGTTATAAAGAGTGTCCCATAATTTGAAGGATGTAAAAATGTGAAACAGGAAAAACTTAATAAGGTCCATTAAACAATTAGAATTAAGAAATAGACAATTATTTTTCTGCAACAGACTGGGCAATTAGATCCTCTGAGAAAAAAACATAGCTCTTGTCCTCTAAAGAATGATAATGGGGACCCATTGATGCTGTTGGGTGAGATATCAACCAGAAATGTTAGAGAAAGAAGATAATATCATAAGTAATTGAAATCTGGCTAAGGGGTAACAAGGCAGATATTTGTGTTGTATGATAATAATGGATATATTTGCTGTCTTACCACAATACATATCCAAAACATAAAACCTCCATAAACTGAAATACTGAATCACCAGTGTTATTGATTTTAACTAGGAGAAATGATCTTAAAAATAAAAGTTTCTAAAAAATATCCTTAAGATAACAAAGCTTTAATTAAATAACTTAAGTTGGTAGGAAAATGTTTTCATTTGCTTTTAAGTTAAGGTCAAGGGTTTCAGCAGAGCAAAAGAGCTCTTAGAAGTTAATAACTGGTTAAAAAGAAGATAGTGGGCTTCCAGGAGCCAAGATGGCGGAGTGATCAGTAACTTCTGTCTTCCTCCCCCTGTTGACATTGACCAGCCAGGAGATTATTTTCCCAGAAAAAATCCTGGAACAGTGGGAGCAGCAGAAGGGGTAAACAGACTCACAGCACAGGAGGCTAGAAAGAACACTAAGGAGGGTTCCTCTTGCTGTGGCCAAAGGTGACCAGTGCAGGAACAGAGCTGCCCCAGACAGTCCCACCTCAACAAACCGGGTGAAGATCCTGAACCCCAGGAGGGAGTGAAGCCAGCAACTATTAACACTAGGACTGCAGGCATGCCTCTGCACCCCAGGGGAATCTGGAAGTCATGAGTGCAGAAAACTGAGCTTTCCTATGCTCTAGCTCAGCAGAGCAGCACCTGGCTTCCAGATCACCTCTCCACTACACTTATTGAGCTACCTCCAGGGTAACTGCAGAGAAAAAGACTTAACCAGCTTCTACTTTCAAACACCAACCAGCTCAGCACTAGATAAGCTGCAGTATTTAATTTTTACCTGAAAGAACAAGAGACCACAACACACAAAGCCTCAAGTTTTAAGCATAAGACCTTTTGGGACAGAGCTCCCTGTGCCACAGACAGAGATCTACCTTAAAAGTCAGGGAAAGTGCTATTATTAAGAATAAAAAGCAAAGCAGAAAATAAAAGACCACAGAATCACTCTACTAGGACAAGGACCAAAACACAAATACCAAAGATGTCAGCATTGAGACTGTATGCACATCTGAAATTTCAGAAGGAAATATGAACTGGCCAGAAGAACAAAGAACCTTCTTAGAACAGCTCTGGAAGAATTTTAAAGCCAAAATTAGAGAAGGAGAAGAAAAATTCACCAATGATTTAAAAAAATGTGAAAAAAGAATTCACTGAAGAGAATAGTTCCTTAAAAGAAAAATTAAACAAATAGAAAAGGAAGCACAAAACATAACTGGTGAATATAACTCATTAAAAGGAACAATTGGACAGATGAAAAAAGAGCTGTAAACGTTAACTGAAGAAAATATTTTGACAAAAATTAGAATTAAGCAAGTAGAATCTAGTGAATTTATGAGACATCAAGAATCAGTTAAACAGAATCTAAAGAATAAAAATATAGAAGAAAATGTAAAACAATTAATTGGAAAAACATCTGATTTGATAAAAGATTAAGGAGTGGAAATCTGAGAATTATGGGTCTAACAGAAAGCCATGATAAAAAAAATGGCCTGGACAATATCACCCAAGAAATCATCAAGCAAAATAGGCATTGAAAGAATCCACCGTTCATCTCTTGACACAAAGGAATATTGTTGCCAAATTCCAGAATTATCAAGTGAAGGAGAAAATACTGCAGGCAGCCAGAAGGAAACAATTCAAATACCAAGGAGCTACAGACACGATCACATAGGACTTTGCAGTTTCTATATTAAAAGATCGAAGAAATTGGAATATGATATTCCATAAGGCAAAGGAACTGGCACTAAAACCAAGGATGTTCATAAAAGTTGAGCATAATATTTCAGGCAAGGAGTTGTACATTCAATGAAATAAGAGATTTCCAGATATTCCTGATGAAAAGCCCAGAACTCAACAGAAAATTTGATCTTCAGACACAGATCTCAAAAGAGGCGTAAAAAGGTAAATAGGGAAAGAAAAAAAACCTCCTTAGACAGTATGGACAAACTGTTAACATCCCTATAAAGGAAGATGATTTTTGTTAATCTAGAGAAGTGTATATTTGTTATTAACTGTAAAAGGGATGTACATAGACAGATAGAGTGGTACAAACTAAATGATGTGATGACAACGAATGTGATTTAATGGTGTGAAGGGATTGTAATGGGTGATGTGAAAAGGAGGAGGCAGAAAAAATGAAGCCCATTGTCGGAAGAGGCACAAAAATATATTATAGTAGAGGGAAAGAGGGGACAGAGATGAGTATTGTTTGAGAGTTGCTCTCATTTTATTGTATTCCAGGAGGGTACAGCAAATTCAGTTATGTACAGAAGTACAACTAGCTCTACAGGCAATAGGAGGGGAAAGGGGAAAGAAATAGGAGGGGAGTCTAAAAAGAAGGGAAGAAGTAGTAAGGGAAAAGGGGATTAAAAGGGAAGCAAACAAAAAGAAGGGAAGGAAGACTAGGGGAGATGGGGGTCAAAAAATAAAACTCTATTGGGGAGGGGAAGGGAGAAGGGAGAACTAAAAGAACAAATAAGGGGAAAGTTGATGAAGAGAAAGACACAAAGAGTAATCATGACTGTGAGTGTTAAAGGGATGAACTATCGCATAAAATGGAGACGTATAACAGAATGGAATAAAAGCCATAATCCAACAATATGTTGTTTACAAGAAACACATTTGAAAAGGAGAGATACACATGAAGTAAAGGTAAAAGGCTGGAACAGAATTTATTGTGCTTCAGCTGATGTAAAAAAAGCAGGGATAGAAATCCTAATCTCAGACAAAGCAAAAGCAGAAGCAGAGCTAATCAAAAGAAATAAGGAAGGAAACTATATTCTGCTGAAAGGAACCATAGACAATGAAGCAATTTCATTACTAAACATATTTGCTCCAAGTGGCATAGCATCCAAATTCTTAGAGGAGTAACAGGAAGAAATAGAAATGAAAACCAGAGTAGTGAGGAACCTCCACCTCCCTCTCTCTGACCTTGATAAATCTAGCCTCAAAATAAACAAAAAAAAATGTCGCAGAGGTGAATACACCTCTGAATAAGGAAAACATGACAGATATCTGGAGAAAATTGAATGGGACTAGAAAAGAATCCATCTTTTTTTTTCAGCAGTCCATGGCACATCTACAAAAATTGACCATGTACTAGGTCATAAACAGCTCACAATCCAATGTAGAAAGGCAGAGATAGTCAATGCACCCTTCTCAGACCATAATGCAATAAAATTTATTTGTAATCGTAGGCCACAGAAAGATAAAGCAAAAATTAATTGAAAACTAAACAATGTAATCCTAAAGAATGAGTGGGTTAAACAACAAATTATAGGAAAAAATCCACAACTTCTTTCAAGAGAATGACAATAATGAGACCGCTTACAAAATTTTATGGGATATTGCAAAAGCAGTTCTTTGGGGAAATTCTAATTCTTTGAATGATTCATGAACAAAATAGAGAAAAAAAAGATCAATAAACTGGACATGCAGCTGAGAAAACTCGAAAAAGAACAAATTGAATATCCCCCAGTAGATACCAAATTAGAAGTACTGAAAACCAAAGGAGAGATTAATAAAATTGAAATTAAGAAAACTATTGAACTAATATATAAAACTAAGAGTTAGTTTCAAGAAAAAAACAGTAAAATTGATAAACCTGTGGTCAATTTCATTAAAAGAAAATAAAGAAGAAAACCCAAAGACCAATATTAGAAATGTAAAGGGTGAACAGACATCCAATGAGGAAGAAATTAAAAGTATAATAAGAAATTATTTGACCAACTGTATGCCCATAAATTTGACAATCTAAATGAGATGGATGATTATTTTAAAAGATGCAATTTGCCCAGACTAACAGAAGAGATAGCTGAATACTTAAATAACCCTATCTCAGACAAAGAAATTTAAAAAACATCAATGAATTCCCTCGGAAAAAATCTACAGAATCAGATGGATACAAAAGCAAATTCTGTCAAACATTTAAAGAACAGTTCATTCCAATGCCATATTGACTATTTGGGAAAATTGGGGAAAGAGGAGTCTTCCCAAATTCTTTGTAAGATACAAATATGGTTTTGATACCAAAACTAGGAAGAGGCAAAAAGGAGAAAGGAAAGTATGCACCAATTTCTCTAATGAATATAAATGCTGAAATTTTTTTTGTTTATTAAATAAATTTATTTATTTAACTTTTTACATTCATTTTTACAAAATTTGGCTTCCAAATTTTCTCCCCATTTGTCTCCTTCCCCCACCACAATACACTGAGCATTCTAATTACCCATATCACCAATCTGCCCTCCCTTCTTTCATCCCTCCCTTCCCTTACACCATCTTCTCTTTTGTCCTATAGGGCCAGATAACTTGCTATTCTCCATTACCTGTATTTCTTATTTCTTAGTAGCAGGAACAATACTCAACAGTTGTTCCTTAAACTTTGAGTTCCAACTTCTCCCCATTCCTCCCTCCCCACCCATTCCCTTGGGAAGACAGGCAATTCAACATAGGACATATCTGTGTAATTTTGCAAATGACTTCCATAATAGTCGCATTGTGTAATACTGACTATAGTTTCCTCCATCCTATCCTGCCCCCCATTGCTTCTATTCTCTCTTTTGATCCTGTTCCTTCCCGAGTGTTGACTTCAAATTGCTCCCTCCTCCCATTGCCCTCCCTTTCATCATCCCCTCCACCCTGCTTATCCCCATCTTCCCCACTTTCCTCTATTGTAAGATAGATTTTCATACCAAAATAAGTGTGCAGTTTATTCCTTCCTTGGTCAAATGTGATGACAGTAAACTTGATGTTTTTCTCTCACCTCCCCTCTTATACCCTGCACTAAAAAGTCTCCTGCCTGCCTCTTGTGTGAGAAATAATTTACCCTATTCCATTTCTCCCTCTCTCCTCCCAATCCATTTCTTTCTCACCGTTTAACTTCATTTTTTTAAGATATGATCCGTTCCTACTCAATTCACTCTGTGCTCTCTGTCTCTGTATGTGCGTGCGTGTGTGTGTGTAGGTGTGTGCGTGTGATCCTACCAACTACCCAGATACTGAAAAGGATAAAGGGTTACAGATATTACCTTTCCATATAGGAATGTAGAGAGTTCAACTTTAATAAGTCCCTTAGGACTTCACTTTGCTGTTTGCTTTTTCATGCTTCTCTTCATTCTTGTATTTGAAAGATAAATTTTCTTTTCAGCTCTGGTCTTTTCATGAAGAATGCTTGAAAGTCCTCTATTTCAATGAAATACCATATTTTCCCCGGAAGTATTATACTCAGTTTTGCTCGGTAGGTGATTCTTGGTTTTAATCCTAGTTCCTTTGACTTCTGGAAAATCCTGTTTGATACCCTTCGATCCCTTAATGTAGAAGCTGCTAGATCTTGTGTAATCCTGATGGCATTTACACAGTACTTGAATTGTTTCTTTCTATCTGCTTGCAATATTTTCTCCCTGACCTGGCAACTCTGGAATTTGGCCACAATGTTCCTAGGAGTTTCTCTTTTTGGATCTCTTTCAGCAGTGATCAGTGGATTCCTTAAATACTTATTTTGCCCTCTGGTTCTAGAATATCAGGACAGTTTTCCTTGAT
>JAQQSK010000452.1:0-19047 GCA_028658325.1 Potorous gilbertii
CACACACACAATCACATACACACACAAAACATTCAGAATCCCTGCAATATAAGTTAGTGTTGTGATCATATCTTCATTTAAGCTACCCCTGAACTAATAACAGGTTCTCATTGGGATTAAAGATTCCTTGAGGAAACTAGGAATTTTTTAAACTAATAAATAACTTCTAGGAAAGTGCATCCATTGATAATTCTGTTGCAATTAATATTTTTAAAGTTTGGGGTTAAAATAACAGTTGTAAATTCTAACACTACTGAAGTTTTGTTTTTAGGTTGTTTGAAGTGAAAAAAAATTAGGAAGAAATGGGGGGTATATATTCACTTATAGTGTGAAGCTTATTTAAATTTCTATACATATGGGGTATTTTGGTATTGTTTTTATTCAAAACAAGAAGGACTATCTTCTTTTTCTATTTTAAAGACAGACTGGAGTGAGAATGGCCCCATAAAAGAAAATTAAAGGTAGATCCAGTAAGAGGGTATATATCTTGCCTTTAAAATGCATCTCAGAGCCAAAAGAGAAAAAAAAAATAATTGTGAGCAGATAATGAGGGTTTGATGAGCAGATTTGAAGCCAGATGGCAGGAGAGAATGAAGAGGATTTAAAGAGAGAACAGAGGCTTGATATTGGAAAGATGGCTTATACCTGAAACATTTAAAAGCTACCTGAAAAACTTAGTGGTTAACAATGATCAGCAAAATGTAATGAACAAAAAATTACCCATGAGTATAAACTAACACAGATAGAACATAACCAAAGAACTTTCCTGATTTATGCTGGACAGCTCCATGAGTTTACCCTATTGGACGTCTTACATATAATATGTACCAAACTTAATTCTCCCCCTAAAATGATTCTCCTCCTGACTTCCTTATTTTTGTTAATGGAACTGGCAAGATCTTATTTACCTAGATGTGAAATGTCCAAGTCATTAATTGGCTCTTATTTCTCATATAGCCCTTAAATTCAATCATCCACTAAGTTTTCTAAAACTGTACCTCTGAAATAAATCTCAGATCCAAAAACTCTCCAAATTAGATTTGTAAAAGATATAAAGCAAAAATGAAAGAAAGGGCAAATGAAAACTGTATCATTCTATAGGAACAGTGTCAGCAGCTCTTTTAGAATAATTTGGGGGTGGTAAGGAAAGCTAAGAGCAATGAGTAAGATGTTTTTAACTAGATTATGGGGAAAAAAGAGTGATGGAGGAAGCAATGTAACTACTGTTTCAAGTGGATGGTTGTCAGGATAAAATAGGAAAGACAGAAACATGAAAGTTATTTTCAAAATATGCAAAAAAAAGTTGTGATCTCATTCATTGATTTGAATGAAAAGTACCATTTATGCTGCATATGCAGGTCATCTATGACTGCCTATTCTATATAAGCATTATCCAAGTCCTATTCAGAGTTGGAGGTAGCAGGAATCAGGTACAATAAGCTGTTTTCTCTCACTTATGAGAGTATAAAAGATTTCAGAATAATGATGGGTTGAGGAAATGTTTTTTTTTTTCTTGTAAATGATTTGGTCCCTTGATTGAAAAGTAAGTTCTTTCTCAGAACATATGGGGGGAGGGGGGAATCTATTGATGTTCATTTGTGGGTATAATCAATTTTCCATGTATACTGGCTATCCCATATTGCTAAAAGTATAGGTGATTATGCCGTAACTATATGGTGTGGCTGTCCATCTAGTCAACATATTCTGGAGATCACATATTATTCATTCCATCGTTATTTTCTCCTCTTTTTGATGTATAGCTCAGTCTCTTATATTATTACAGATCACGTACAAAAGGCTCTCCATTTTTTCAGGCTTTGATGTCACAGTCATTGACATCTACAGAACCTCACCATCTATAGAGAATCGATCTTCTGCTTGTACTCTGTCATGAATCTCCTCCATTAAAGAGACAAACACCTAGTGATCACATGTATCCCTGTTTTATGCCCCACTTAACATTTTATAGATAACAAAGTTATCTTTCATACAAAGAATCTTGAATGCTTCTAGAGTATGACTAGGAGACATGTTGGAAGATAATTTTAAGGTGGTCTTCTGCTCTAGAAAGTCATTTTAATTTTAAAAATATAAACAAATGTGATCTAATATTTCAAAATTGTTTTCAGTTATTTCTGTGAAGTCAAAGATGTGCTCAACTTTTGTCATGACCCACAAAAATCTCCCAGTGTCCTTCTAATACCTTCATCAAGAATGCTCTTGATAGCTATGGAAATGGTTCTCACCAAATGTGTATAGATGAGGAAATAAGTATATAACCAATAACTATCAATATTCTGTTAATTATCTTTTAATAATCTATTGTCCAAAATTTTTCTCTAAAATTTTAGCATCTTTCCAATGCTCTTGCAGTTATATGACCTCTATCATGAATCCTCTCAGTGTGTATTTTTTTCTATTGTTTCTGCTTTTGTTTTCTTTGGTGCTGTTTCTACCTCATCTATTTGCATAACCAAGATTCCAATGTTAGAGTCCCAGTATGGTGTGTCTCTAATTCCAAGTGTGGTTTGCCTCCACTCTCATCATGAAAAAAGTTAGAAAAATATGTTCACAACTTTTTTAATCTTTTTAAAGTTTGTTTGTTTTGTTGTCCTTTCATTTTCTTTATTAAGTTAATTCAGTTATTTTTAGTTTTCAACATTTACTTATATAAGTTTTAAATTTTCCCCCTTCCTTCTGCCTCCCTCTCCAAGAAGGCATGCAATCTGATATAGGCTCCACATATACATTCCTATTAAACATATTTTCACATTAGTCATATTGTGTAGAATAATTAAAATAAATGGAACAAACCATGAGAAAGAAAAGTCAAAACAATAAAGAAAATAGTCTGCTTCGCTCTGCATTCAGAATCCATATTTCTGTCTCTGAATGTGGATGGCATTGTCCATTCTGAGTTTCTTGGAATTGTTCTAGGTCCTTGAATTGCCGAGAAGGGCTAAGTCTAACAAAATCAATCATCACAGACTGTGACTGTTACTATGTAACTAATGTTCTCCTGGTTCTGCTCACCTCACTCAGCATCAGTTCATATAAATCCCTCCAGGTTCTTTGAAGTCCATCTGTTCATCATTTCTCATAGCACAATAATATTCCATTACATTCATATACCTCAACTTGTTCAGTAATTCCCAAATTGATGGGCATCCCCTCAATTTTCAGTTCTTGGCCTCCATAAATACAGCTGCTATAAATATTTTTGTAGATATAAGGTCTTTTTCCCATTTTTATGATCTCTTTATGATACAGCCCTAGAAGTGGTATTGTGGTGTCAAATGGTATGAACATTTTATAGAACTTTGGCCATAGTTACAAATTTCTCTCCAGAAAGGTTGGATCAGCTCATAGTTCCACCAAAATGAATTAGTGTTCCAATTTTCCCATATTTTCTCCAACATTTATTATTTTCCTGTTTGGTCATGTTAGTCGACCTAATAGGTCTGATGTGATATAATATTTTCATTTTCATGCTTAAATGCCCTCAGGAAAATTTTAACAATTTCAGTCTCTTGGCAAGGTTTTTAAAATGTTTCAACTTTGCATTGTTTGTCTCTGCTTTTATGAGGCAATACTGCTCATCAGCTTCCATCTTCTTCCTCTGTCAGATTTTAGAAATGATTTTGTATTTTAAGCCTATATTTTTCTTGGCTGATATTTCTATATACTTGGCAAGGAAGTCAGATACTTGCTAAGCTGTATTCTAGATTCTTTTGTCTTCTTTTTATAGTATTTGACTTATATTAGTTAAACATCAATAATAAATTACTACAAAATGTCTATGTCCTTTTTTCCATCCAGTACCCATTTTTTTCACTATCAAACATTTATTTGAATAGGTTAGAATTGAGTTGTTTCACTTTAATGAACATTGTTTTCTGACTTTTTTTATTCTTTCTGCTAGCTTTTTAATGCTTTTGATCTTTGCTTTAACAAGTCAGTGCCACAATTATATACAGATAGCTGATTCAGGAGTGACTCCCACATCACTCAGTCTTTTTATTTGCCCAATAAGATAAAATCAATTTTAATTATGTGATCTTATCCAATGCTAATCTGAACTATTGCAATATCCTTCTAACTGATCTCCCTGCTTCAGTTTTCTCCCCACTCCAATACATCCTTTACTTAACCATGAAACTTATTATGCCTAAAGAACAGGTCTACTAATATCCCATCACCTCTCTCACTCAATAACTTCAGTGGCTCTCTCTTGCCTCTAAAATCAACTCTTGTGTTTGGAATTTAAAGCTCTTCATCACATTTCCACTTCCCATATTTCCTGCTTTCTTTACCCTTTTTCACGGACTATAAGAAAACTCCCTATTGGCTAGAGCCCTCCAAAAGTAATATTAGATGTCCTTAGAAGTTGAGGTATTCCCCTTACTGCAATTCTTGAAGTCAAGGTTGTATGATGACTTTTAGATGATATTGTAGCAGGAATTTTCATTCAGTTACAAGTAGGACTAGATGGCTTGTGAGGGGCCTTCCAACATAAAGGTATTGTGTAGGAAAATACAGCCTGTTTTTTCATTTTATTCCTAATTCTATATTGATGAGTCTTGGGATAGAAGAGGAAGGCAACTGGGTTCTATGACTTGTTTAACTTGGGATAGCGTGATTCATTTTAATGGTTGATGGAGCTCTTTTTATAGGTCATATCATGCCTGAACAAATAAGCACAGTACTTTGCTAGTCACATATAGGTGTTTAATCTTTTTTATTTTGTTTTGCCTGAATAAGAAGTGGGGGGTTATCTTTATGATTCCATAATCCAAGGGAAATCCAGTAGAAAATTTCTCTCTAGTTGTCAGTTTTTTGAATGCTCCAAATAAAAGATCAAATGAAATTAGTAGGTTTTTTCAGTAGTTTGATATTCAAAAATCTGTGCTTAGTTTCACTTGAAATCTATTTATATAACAATGACACCAATAATGAAAATGTATTGATCTTAAGCCTTCATTCATGTACAGTACTACATAGAGAATGATAGTATTATAAAATTATAGATCTCAGAAGGAAATAAAAAATATAGGCTAGATCAGGAGTTAGCAAACAGCCATCTGAGGGACAAA
The DNA here is from genome assembly GCA_028658325.1 of Potorous gilbertii. Taxonomy (NCBI): domain Eukaryota; kingdom Metazoa; phylum Chordata; class Mammalia; order Diprotodontia; family Potoroidae; genus Potorous; species Potorous gilbertii. The sequence goes on from JAQQSK010000452.1 coordinate 5,094, forward strand.
CTCAACTAGTCAGTTACTTTTATGTTCTACAAGTTGAGAATGGTCTTTATACTTTGAAATAAAACTTTATTTTAAAATGTAAGAGTTGTTGACCGGATTTAGCCCATGGAAAATAGTTTGCCAAAATCTGGTCTAGATTGGTAATTGCTAACATGTAATATTATCATATTCGCATTATATAGATGAAACAATTGGGGGGGGGGGTTAAGTACCCTGTTGAAAAAGTTATTCTGATATGTTGTAATTAGTCTTGTTTGTTGTTTGTGGAATGATACAGACCTTGATTCCATCACTTTTGGTAATTTCAAGTATAAAAATTTCATGAACTCCGCAATTTGAAGTCTAAGAAAATAAGACTATAGAGACTTAGAGACTATAAGACTTGGAACCTAAGTACCTGTGGCTCTGACAAGTTTACTATCTTGCTCTTGATCACACAAAATACGTCAAAGGTAAGATTTGAACCAAGATCATATATTCTGATTCCAATTTCAGTATTCTAGCAATTATGCCATTCCACCTGTTAGGGCATATTATGGCCAATTCATAAGTCAGAAGATAATTCCTATCATAAAATACAAAGAATATTGAACATAGTTCTTTGCAAGTTTGTTCTTCTATACAAGATCCAAACATGGGCAAAAGTAGCTGTGTATATGGGAAAGCAACATAATACAATGAAAGAGCTTAGATTCTGGAGCCTAAGGATCTGGATCCAAATCCCACCTCTGGCATTTACTATTTGTGTGACCCTAGACAAGTTACTGAAATCCTTGAGGCTTAATTTTGTGTAGACTTGTCAAATTAAGAAATTGGACTCAATGGCTTCTAAAGTCTCTTCCAAACCTGAAATTATACATGAACCATTTACCAGGTAGACAAGGAAATAGAAAAAAAGGCCCCTCCTAGGGACCATAGATCTAAGAGAGGAAACTATAAGGCTGATTAGAGATAGATCAAGCAGTGTTCTATTAAGGATGGAAAAAAAGAAAACCATGTCATGACAGATTTGAATTAGCTATCAAGAAGACTATATCAACCTTGTGTGTAAGGGTGGTTGAGCATTGGAGCGAACAATTTAGATAGGCTACAGGTAGTGGAACATGAGGTGAGAAATATCCTCTCTGATACTCTAGTTTGGAAAATGGTTGCGTATCTATACTTAGAATAGTAAGTAAGTTACTAGTAGCTTCCTACACTGAAGACTGAAATCAAAGCTACTGATCAAACAAACAAATTGGTGCCAAATCTGTCCATATAGCCTTAACCCTGAGATAGTCCTTTCATTTCCTTTGTACCAGTTTATCCCAAGAAGATGCTTCATCTGACCTCAAATTCAAAAACAGGGTCAGTTTAATGTATCAGGTAGTTGCCCCAGTTATATCATCAATCTAAAAATTCATCTCCTCTGACTCTACATTTCTCTTAGGCTATATTCTGAGGAATAAGGAGAAATCTGGGAAGATTTGTATCAACTACTATGAAAAAGAGTATCAAGAAAACAATCAAATGACCATAACAATCAAAAGGAAAATAGCATCACAGATGTGAGTGATCAATCCAGGAGCCAATTTGGAATTTGCAGGACGAATGTCTCAGGGACTAAGAATGTAAAGTGAGGCAAATTTTGTCAAAACAGGTTTTTTTTGGCTTAATTATATTTCTTTTTTAACAAAATATGTTTTTTTGGCCTCATTTCTAAAATACATAGAGAACTGGGTCAGATGTACGAGAATACAAATCATTCCCCAATTGACAAATGGTCAAAGGATATGGAAAGGCAATTTTCAGAGGAAGAAATTAAAGATATCTATAGTCATATGAAAAAAAATGCTCTAAATCACTATTGTTTAGAGAGATGCAAATCAAAACAAGTCTGAGGTACCACATCACATTAGAATGGCTAAAATGACAAAACAGGAAGATGATAAGAGTTGGAGAAGATGTGGGAGAGTTGGAATACTAATTCATTGTTGGTGGAGCTGTGAGCTGATCCAACCATTCTGGAGAGCAGTTTGGAATTATGCCCATAGGGCTACAAAAATGTGCATACCTTTTGACCCAAATATATCACTTCTAGGACCATTTCCCCAAGAGATTATAGAAATGGGAAAGGGTTCCACATGCACAAAAAATATTTATAGCAGCTCTCTTTGTGGCAGCCTTGAATTCAAGGTGATGCCCATCATCTGGGGAATGACTGAAAAAATTGTGGTATATGAATGTAATGGAATGCTATTGTGCTACAAAAAATGATGAACAGGAAGACTACAGAGAGGCCTGGAAGGACTTATATGAACTGATGCTGAGTGAAAGGAGCAGAATCAGGAGAACTTTGTACACAGCAACAATCAAAGTGTAAGAGAAATTTTTCTGGTAGACTTAGTACTACATTGCAATGCAATTCCAATGGGCTCGAAGCAAAATGCCTTTCACATCCAGAGAAAGAACTATGGAATTGGATTACAGAATGAAGCAGATCATTTTCTTTTGTGTTATGTTTTGTTTTATGATTTCTCCCACTCATTTTAATTCTTTTATGCAACATGATTTAGGTGAAAATGTACTTAATAGGAATGTAGGTGTAGAACCTATATAAGATTGTATACACCATCTCAGGGAGGGAGGGGATAAGGAAGGGGGGAAGGAGAAGAAACATCTAAGATATATGAAAATGATTGTACAACACTGAAAACAAATAAAATAATTTAATTTAAAAAAAGAAAATATGGTCTTTTGGTTGAAGAAAACTACTGGGTTAAGGAATGTGAAGGGGGACACAGCTTTACTGCTATAAACAAAATTTGTAAGATGTAGTGGGATCAGTTATCTAATTTAGGCTCTTTGGTGACTATGAAAGCTGGATTTTTCATAAATTAAAAACCTATTGAGTCTATATTTTAGTTTATACTTTTTCTCTCTTTCCTTGTAAATAACTTTACATTTGGATTGCTGTCACTCGAGTTGGCATCCATATAAATTCTGATTTAAAAACTGTACTCCATGAAAGGAAATCTGTTTCAGTTGGAAATTGATGTATGAGTGTCTCAGTATTCAGCACTCTGATTAGAACACTTTATGAAGACTTTAAATCTGAGGAAATTAAAAAAAAATCATGGTTAGGAATTGGATCCCAGGCAAGTTGGTTAAAGAACAGGAAGGGTAGGGATAAGGCAAGCTAAGAACTATTGGAAAAAACATGCCAAAGTTTCTATGACTTTCATTGCAATTATTACCCATGGAAGTTGATAATTCTAGTGGAATCCTTTTATACTTTTAGTGTCAGTGTATGGGACTAACTCCTATTTTACAGTTTACTTGTATTATTCATTCATTTCTTGGACTTAATGTAGCTATGTATCAAAGGGTTAAAACACTTTGAGACTTTAAGACATAATGTAAAAACAAGCCACATTATGAAGTTTTGCTTAAATGTTGATAAATAACAATTATGTGAAACCAAGGTAATGTTACACAACCACAGTAATAAAAACTAGTCTTTATTTTATGACACCCATGTCAAGTGAATGGATTCTCTCTAGTTCCCATGGAGCGTAGGTATATACTGAAAACAGCAGATATTTATGTAAAGTCAACAATGGTCTGAGAATAAATACTCCTCAGATACAATGCATCCAGCACATTTGGTAAATTGTATACCACTGGGAGCTTTAAAATGTTCTGGCCAACTGGCTCTGGCTCATTTGTGAGCCAGAGTGAGTGTGACAAAAACTAAAACCAAAAAAAAGTGAGACAAAAACTAAGCAGTTAAGTTTTATTTCAAACTACCACTTAATCTGGTCCTTCTTCTTAGAAATATGAGCTCAGAGTTTGTTCCCTACTATGTGAATTTGGAAATGTCATTTCACCTCTTTATCACTCAGTTTCCTTATTTATAAATTTCAGATGGAGGTGGAATATTCTTGTAGCTTCCCTCCCTCTAGGTTTGTACAAGCCCTACCCTGTGAGGGAAGACAAAGATAGAACAACACTGTCCCTTTATTTCACATGATATATTAAAACAGTTGAAGAGTGCCATCATACGCCCAGTATTTACCAGGTTGTTTATATTAACTTTATTTAGAAATGCATTTAGCTAAATTCCAAATATCTAAACTGCAGTACTACCTCTGCCCCTTTCTAGCCATGCAACCAAGCTCAATTCTTTTTAATCTCTCTGGGCCACAGTTTACTCAACTGTACGATACGGGGACATCTGATTTCACTCCTGGTGAACTCATGGTAAAGGCCTTCTGCTGAAACAGATACGTAGTTCTGGAATTAGTCACAGGAAAGTTGCCTTGGAGTACTGAGAGGTCAAATGATTTTTCCAATGTGAGCATTAAAATAATATGGATCATCACAATTAAAGAAAAAAAAGACTGCGTGATACCCGAGGTCTCTATTACTTCTGAAGCAATGATTCGAGTATAATATAACTTACTATTTTCTTCTTTAAACTTGACTAGAGTGGTTATACTCTTCCCCATAAAACTTCTACAACTAGGAATGTATTGTGAATGAAAGGAAGGTTTCATACACATCAAAATATTTGTAACTGCACTTTTTAATAGTAGGAAAGAAATAGAATTGAAATAGATTTTCATGCATTGGGGCATGTATAAGCACATTGTGGTACATGACTATAACTGTGCATAAGAAAAGTATATATGATGAATGATGAATGCAGAAAAGTATGGGAAGACAGCTGATGAAAAGGGAAGTAGAAACAAAAAACAATACTCACAAAAGGCAATACAACAATAAAAGGGAAATACTTTTTAAAAATGAAAATGAATCCTATAAAATTATAATGAATAAACATGGAATAAAAGAAGAGACAAAAGGGACTTATTCCCACTTCTTTGCAAAGGTAGAGAACTTTGAGCTTGGACTACCGTCTCTAGTGGCTAAATTTTTCAACTTTGTTAGTTTTGTTCAAATTTTCCTCTCTTTAAAATGTTTGGTTATAAGGGAAGACTCTTTAAGTTGGGAAAATGGGAGAAGCATATGTGAAAATGTAGGTAATATAAAATGAGATATTAATAATCTTTATTTTTAAAATATTTTCTTCCAGTGAAATACTCCAAGTTCCTTCATCCATTCTTCATATGATGTAGTTTATTTGCACTAATCCAATAATTGTTTTCTGAGATCAAACAGTGGGTTTAAAGCCATCAGAAAATAAAAACTTTTCTATTCTCTTCCCTCACATATTAAAGGAAAAAAGAAAAAGTACTTAATTATTGTGAATTCACGGTTGCCCTTTATTTACCTCTCACAGATTATATGGTGTAGCACAGGGGAGGGAAATCTGAAACCTCAAGGCCACATGTGGCCTTCTAGGTCCTTGGGTGGGGCATTTTGACTGAATCCAAGTTTTACAAACCAAATCCTTTTATTAAGAGGATTTGTTCCGTGAAGTTTGGATTCAGTCAAAGGGTTGAACTTGAGGACCTAGAGGGCCACATGTGGTTCTCCACCCCTAGTGTACCAGCTGGAATAAGCTCATGTGAAATTTAATATGTTAGTATAATTTGAATATATGATATATATATATATGTATTCTGTCAACTGATAGAAAAAAATAATTTTGTCAAAGTCATAGCTTGCTATCAAGTAGACAAGAACATTCGAGTTCACCCCAGCACTGCATCTTATGGTTCCTTATTGTAACATACTATTTCTGTTAATTTGGGGTTAAGTTGTTGTTTCAATGATGCTAAAAAAAAAACAAGTATTATTAGTACCATGCAAATTTTATGTCCTAAGGAGAGAAACCAGTTGTCCAGCTCTAGGAATAATTCTATTATTATATGCTATGATTAAAAATAAATCCCTTGAAGATATTAGTAAAGATATTAATAACAACTCACATGTGTATTTTCCCATCTCCACTAAGTTTACTTAAACTAGACCTTCCCTAGGCTGCCTAAGCTAAAAGTGCAGCACTCACTCATGGGCCCAATTCCACCGCTGATTGGCACAAAACCTTTGGCTTGCACAATTATTTTTCTAGTGTGCCTTGATTCACCCTTCCTGAGGCAGCCCGGTGGCCTTCTTCTCTGGGATGGAAGAGAGGTGGGGTTCATCATAATGAAGCCAGACTTATTACAGATGTTTGATTGGCTTTAGTCCTACAATAGCTCAGAAGCTGTGAATTCAAGTGACCCACTAGATTCAGCCTCCCAAGCATCAGAGACTACAAGTACAACTCACATTAAGTCTAAAAACTCCTTGTAAGAATGTTCTATGCTTGCATCCAGAATGGGTGCCCTTGATGAAAACAGAAAGGAACAGGTAGGTCTTCATATATTTTTACAGTTCCAAAATTTTGAGGTAGAGAGACACTAATATTCCACTCTTTGTTGTTTAAAAGAAATAGCAATTGACTTGTTAGAGCAAAAATCAGTCTTAAAGGCCCAACATGACATCTCCAACTTATATATTTAAGTCCCTTATGTAATTGGGATAAACATAACCACAGAGATTTTTCAATTGATACTATTTATTAGTATCAAGCAAGGCATAAAATGGGAAAATACATGGACCTGAAGGCTTTCACCAGTCATAGAGAAACTCCTGTACCAATTCCAACTAAAAGAACAATCATTTGTAAATGTCTCCACTGTTTTCAAATGAATTTGTAGTGATTATATTAAGTCACAGGTTTTATATAATACAGCCTCTCCAAAAAGATCCATGGTTAAGCCCAGAAGTGATTGCTTTAGCAATCGACACAGGATGACTAAACAGAGGTGATGATATAAACAGGGAATTCTAAGGGGTTGAAGGATGCCTGATGTCCATATTATGGCCAGAACTTGAATGGGGCAGTCCACCAGTGCATATACCTTGGAGAGGCATTGTAGGTGGGCAATACAGTGAACATGAAATTGAAAAAAGGAGGATATCAGGATAGATCATATTCAATAATGAAGATAATTGGTATTCATAGAGTGTTTTAAGGTCTACAAAGTGATTATCATGAAATCATCTTATGTGCTCCTCAAGGCGATGTTATAAGGTTAAATAAGTATCTGTTGACTGACTGATCAAAGTCCCATTAACACAAAACAAAATTAGTATATAAAATGAAATCAAAGGTCCTTCTTTTAAGCAGATTTCTACTGAGTTGACATTTTTAGAATTCACATGAATTTTGTTTGTTCTTTGAACTTTCCTTATCACAAAAAAACTCCTTGCAACCAAGGAGTGAGGTCAAGATCCTGTAAAAGAATCAAACAGCATGACTGGCCTAATTAATGAGTACTTTCTTCTAACCAGTGCATGTATTGATCAGAGACTATCTCTTTCAACAGTGCCTAACTTATAATGAGAGGTAATGTAGGAACAGGTTAGAACCAATGTCTCCCCACGTACTCTCCGATGGATTTAGATTCCAGAAAACAATGCATTCAGTGTACTCTCAGCTTCTCAATCTCTGTTGGTCATGTTTCCACACTTTTTCCATCATTATCTCAGCTACTTTGAATATCTTGATCTATAAAATTAATTTCTTGGCAACCTCGCTTCTTTTCACTTTACTCTTTCTACAATGTTACCTAGAAATGCAGGCTATACATGTAATGTTATTGTTTTTGATCAAGGAATTTTTCTCTTCCATTCTCATTTCTCTCTCAGATATCAATATTGGTAAAATAATCCCATCATCCCAGGATCAGAATATGGATAAAACAACATAAAACTACAAAGATCTAAAACTTTTAAGGCAACTACATAAAATAAAAAAGCTTTATCCTTCCAAAAAATAGAAAATTGATGAGACAGATTTCCCTGGAAAGTAGAATGCTGCCTGGAAACAAATATCACTCTTTTAGTTCACAGAAATACCAAATAAGTTATGGAGTTTATTGTCTGGGTCCAGAGTCCTAGGCAACTGAGCAAGGAAAAAGTTATTGCTCTCATGAGACTGCCTTGATGGAAGGGTAAGAGAAGGAAACAAGCATTAATTAATTGTCTTCTATGTGTCAGGCATCGTGATAAGCACTATTTACCAATATTACCTCATTTGACTTTATAAAAATCCGGCAAGCTTTAGTCAATTTCTCCTTTTTTTCTCTTCCTTAGAATTATTTATCATTATACCTTTGGAATTTTATTTTGGGAGGCTTTCCATCCCTCCTAAGTTTAATTCCCCTGTAGAAATTTTGCCCATGTAATCCTACCTACCCTTCCCTTGAATCTTTGGAAATTTGTTATCACAAAATTTAGGGTACCCATCGGACCATTTTCCCAATTCCCTGATTTTATTTTCAAACTTATAATTAGGTGATCTAAAAAGGATATATGGTCATGCCCTCGTCCCAACTGCCCGATCACTTCTAACCCCTACAACCAGTTCATCTTTCTTCATGAGAATGAAATCCAGAATTGCTTTTAATTAATTAGTTTCTCCAATTTTGAAGCATGGAATTATGGCTAAGACAAGAAATTGTAACCTTTAGAGAAAGAATGTGCATGTGTGCAGGAAATCCAGAAAATATCTGGATAACTGACACCCTCTATCAAAAGCCTCTGTACCAATATGTATGATCTACTTCCAAAAGCTTATAAAAGCCAATGAGAGACTTGTTTTTGTTTTGTTTATTTTTTTCTTACCTTTAATCTCCACCTAACTGTTCTCCATTATATGTTCCATTTGTGGTTCTAGAATTTCTAGAATGTAGAAACTCCACCTGTGATTCTACAGTATGAGTGTTTCTCTTAGTATTCCAAGCTACCTTGCCTTTCTCTTTATGCATCCTATTTCCTATTTCTTTGGAATTAGTTATACCCATCCAGAGTACTATTACACTAATAGCTGCCATCCCTCTATGTTTCACTGATTCCTAAGTAAGTCAAATTTTTCCATTGCATTAGGAATTCTGTCTCTTCTTTGTCCCCTAAAATTCATGCCTTTATGTATAGGTATTTCAGATCTTTTTTTTTTCTTGGATTTCTGGGTTTATTTCATGCTATTTGTCTTCCAACATTGTGTTTCAAAATACTATTGCATAGTGTATACAGAACTGGCCTCAGTGTCAGGCCACAGCTACATTCGGTTTTCAACTGTGACCCAAAAAATGGCTATATGGACAAGTCATTTAACCTTCTTAGGGTTTCCAGTATCTCTATAGGAGCAGAATTCTTAACTGTTGTTGTGTCATGACCCACTTTGGTGGAAACCTATGGATTCTTCTTCAGACTAATGAGAGGTTTATTTAATTCTTAATTGAATAAAATGCTAAAGTTCAAATGGAAGCTAGTAAAAATACATATATATATATATGTAGATATGTATTTTTTACTACAAATTACTTTCTTTCTTCTTATATTCTTCTTTCAAGTTTCCCATCCAAACTACAATTTGCAATAGAGGTGACACTTTACACTGAAAGAAGAAGTTCTTTGGTGGTATACCATACATCAATGAAATCACACATCAAGTCCAGACAAAACAAAAAATACATTGTGTTTAGTCTCTAGGGTATACAATGTGGTGAGTGTGTGTGTGGTCAGTTTTTCTCTCCTTACCTTCTCTTCAGTTTAAAACCTTTTTTTAACATTAGATTTACAGGACAATAAGCATTGTAACAAAGCTTACTAGGCTTTGTTAGGAATATATCATCCACGACCAGGGTACTACCATTCCTATATTTTAAACCATGATTTCAAAATGCAAATTTCATTCTTACACATCATTTAATTAAGCTCATTTTCCAAATCCACTTTGCTCCCAATGGTCAGCAGTGATAAAAGCACTCTGTGTTCCTATGATTGTCAGTTTCTTTGCTGATATGTCATCTTCAGCAATCTTTCCTGGGTTCCTTTTAGCAATATAATCTGTGCCCCACCCATCCTTACTAAATCATAGAAAAGAGTGCATGATAGTCAGTCATTTTGATTGGGTTCAAGAGGTTCTCTGTTACATTTTGGATCTGTGTCCTAGGAAGACAAAAGACTCCTCTGTTGCTATCAGGTCAACAAACACCTAAACTAATACTCACAGTGAGAAGTAATAAACCATCTCTGTGACTTTTATTGGAAGATCACTCACCTTGCAGCTTCTGTGGCTCTACTTTATAATCCCTTGAAGGATAAGTCACTGTTTCCTCCTGAGAATATTCCCACTCACTACTCCTCAGAAAATGCCTTTTTCTACAGCTCCAATGGTGTTTTTAAACAATGGTTCTTTGTTACTCCTTCCTCTTCAGTGTGATAACTCTCCCATCCCCTAACAAGTTTTGTTTTCCCATCGCACCTTTAAATTCTGGTTTTAGTTTCTTCCAAGTCCTTTGGTTTGATACTAGAACAGAAAGGTCTATTAAATGATTAACATGTATATTACATCTTGTGGTTTACAAAGAATCTCTTATATCTTATCCCACTTTGGATTCCAACTTGTGCTATTCCCCTTTTTCTTCAGTGGATTTTTTACTTTATGGTTCCTGCTTTGTATATAGTAATAAATTCTATTTAATTCATTCATTCATGAATTTCCCCTAGTGTCCAGTAGAATTCTCCTCTTTCTCAAATAACACTCCATTGTCATAAGTAGTTTACTTTAAATTTGGGACACTATGTTGAATGACTTCTGTGGCTTTGGAGACTTTAGACAAAAAAAGTTATGAATTTAAACATAATCATTTTGACTAGAGATTTCCAGGTAGTTTCTCAGTTCCCTGCCGTAGTGCAGCCCTGCCTTCTCTTTCTTCTTCTGCTAACTGCCTCAGTACTATTGGTCCTTGACTTAGCTCTGCTTTACCCGCACTCTTTCCTCTCTTCCTCAAGACCCTTAGAATCTCTATTTGTTTCTGAGATGCTTCCTTTTTAATAAAAAATGTTTTAGGGTATGACTCAGTCTCCAATGAAATGGGTTTAATACAACCACAAGGAAGCATACAACCACACTACACACCAGATTTCTGTGGATTGTTTCAATGAAGAAATGTTTTTTCTTGCCAAAAAGAAGTTAACTTTAAATGAGTGGGAAATTAATTAAACTCATATCCTAACACTTATACAGGGCATGGGCTAGATATGAATAAATGAGTTTTCAATGAATTCACTGGTTTAAGAAATATTCAGTGTGCACCTACTATGTACAAGACTCTGGATAATAAGCAATCAGCTGAATTTTTACTTTAGTAATCAAAATACATGTTCTAGACATCATGTAAACACAGGTTTTGGTTATAATTTATTGAGAGTTAAAATAACTTGCACATTATTCTTAATCTAATCTTGAGTAGCAGATTTAAAATATTAAAAACTTCACTACCAATTGCCATCAGGACAGATCTAAGGAGAATCTGGAAAGCAGACAAAACTTGGTAACAAGAAGTGTCCCTTCTTTTAAGTACCCTTGTAGATCTCCCCCAGCATCTTACTCTGTTTTTCATAATTGCTATGCCACTGTTAGCTGGTTGTCCTCCTCCAAATGTAGTTGTTTTACATCTCAACATCTTGCATCTTTAGAGTCAAAGGGATTATGCAACTAGCTATTCTGGACTAGTGTGAAAATAGAAGACTGCCACTCTCAAACTATTTGTGAATTTTAGCTGGGGCTTTCTGGAGACAAAGCCTTCTAGGTTGGAAGGGAAATAAGATCAGTTTGGCAAATATTAGAAGGAGCCACTGGGAAAGAGAGAGACTGAAAACAGGGAAGCCAATTAGGATGCTACTTTAACAATCTAGGTGAGAGATGGTAATTCCTAAACTAGGGTATCAGCTGCATGTGAGGGAAAGGAAGAAATAAATATGAATGACATTATGTAAATAGAACTGACAAGAATTGGTAAATGAGTGGATAAAGAATATAGTATTGGACCATGCATATTGGGATTCACTGACTGGATATTAGATGACTTACCCAAGGTAGTATAGGGCAAGAAGAAAACATTTTGAGTTATGTACTACATTTGGTAATAAGATGAAGCCACTGGATCCTGTCATTAAAATAAACTACATGCAACTAGATGGAAATCAATTATATTGAAATGCAATTTTTAACTTAATTAATAATTTCACAGACCCCAAGTTAAGAATGCCTGAGTTCTTTGTCATAGGTGACAAAGAAAAAAAGCATTCCAAGTAGGAGAAGGAAATTCAAAAGCTGAGAAGAAAGGAGGCAACAAGACAGGGTCTTCATCCATTTAAGTCATTTCCCATAAGGAAAGCACTTGACCTTGTGTTATATTCAAAAGATTCCTAAACTGTTACAAATATGGATTATTATTATTTATTAATATTGTTTGAACCTAACTTTGTATAACTAGAGATTATTTGAACCATAAAGTTGCCCTAACTTCAGCAACCTTACAGGACTGCTGGAAAGGACTACAAGGAGTATTGGATTCCCCCAGCTTCTAGATTTACCCAAAACCATTTTGTTTGGGGTTTCCTCACTCAGGTTTGTTTGGGGTCCACTCAAGCTTATGTTTTGGTTTTGCCCAGATTTTACTGAATTTTAAATCTACTGATAGCCATCTCAATCTACCTTGCTTTCAAGTGGCCTTCTGGGGAAAATTACTTAGCTTTGTTTGTGTGGTTTGTGTATGAGTATCCTTGTCTAAATCCTATATAATAGAAACCTTCCAGAGCCCACAGGAGAGGAAGCTATGCCTCCTCTTCACCTTGTTCTCCTCTACCAAATCACCTGATAATTTTTTTTTCTAAATTTTTTTTTGAGATTTGGAGTTTGTTCTTGGCGAGCAACACAGAACATATTGTTAAATTTATTTTGAGGGGTTTTGTCTATATGTTAAATTCTTCTTACATAACACTTTGTCATCTGAAACCATGGAACTGGAGATATAAAACTCAGAGAATTTAGGGTAGGCAGTTTCATTTTTGTGAAACTTAAATATGGGCTAACAGTGTCCCTGGTAGTGTCAAATGTTGATTGGAATTGATGAAGATGTGGAAAGGAATATATGGTGGTCCTAAAGAACAACTTAATCTATTTTCCTAATCCATTGAGGATCCTGCTATTAGTAACAACTTGTGTGACACAGAAAATCATTCTGTTGCTGCTATTGCACAGGATAATCTGGATGGGATGGTACCTGGAATATTGTGCCAATGTAAAATTAACTCAATCACATTGTCTATGATACTTTAGCATGCTACCTCTGCCTTTACCTATGATTGATGTGACAGCTGGCACATGAAGATTAGTGAACATCTAGGAAGGTAATTATCCTCATGACCACATCACTATAAGCCCATATATAGAATATTCCAATAATTTGCATAAAGTTTTCATTTCCATGAGCACCACTCTTAGTCAGTTGCAGCCTCCAGTTATAACACAACATGCAGAGGAAGAAGCCACTGCCAGTCAAGTAGAGTAAAAGGGACTCAGTGGGATGTGGAGGCGGGAGAGGGCCCAGGTGGTGCTGCATGTACAGTCTGCTGGAGACTCCTCTGGGATTATGCACTATGCCAGGTCAGTGGAGAACAGCTGAGGCTGGGTGTAGGCTGACTGTATCAGCAATTCCTTGCAGGACTTCTAATTGCCAGTACATTTAAGGAAAGTTGAAAAAAGGAAGGCTTTGGCTATGCATTTTTGAGGCTATCCCTAATAGGTCATAAGTGGCAAAGTGTTTTATGGGAGGGAGACTAAGACCAAGTGAAGATGAAAGTAAAGTTTGCTGAAGAGTACAGTGATTGGGACCCCTAGGTATCTCTGTACTATGTCCTTATATGCACAGGAAAGATGGAGCATCTGTATTCCCAAAAATATCCTAACATTTCTATGTCAGGGACTCAGTACCCAGAAAACCTAGGTAGATTCAAACCAGTCCACTTCAACATTTATTTATTTATCACCTACTCAATGAAGAGCACAGAATTTTGTGCTAGGAAAGGTGCAAAGGATAGAATATATATGATCCCTGCCCTTCATGGAATAAAACATAAGGGGAAAAAAACTTGAAACTTCAGTACA
>JAQQSK010000453.1:0-19017 GCA_028658325.1 Potorous gilbertii
CAAATGGGGAGAAAATTTTGGAACCCAAAATCTTGTGAAAATGAATGTAAAAAGTTAAATAAATTTATTTAAAAAAAAGATACATCAAGAATTATTCTAACATCACTATCTAAAATCTAGGATTTTAAGATACTGAGACAAAATGAAGAATAACCCATGGTCCTGTGTGACAGGCCAACATTGGCACATCTTAGAGGATGCTTCCAAGCCTAAGAGTCAAAGCAGCCAGGCTTCTTATCACCAAAGCTCCTAGCAGCTTGCTGGACCAGCTGTGTGAAGGCTATGATCCAGGTCTGCAATACAGAGCCAGAGCCAGCTAAGCTTTATTGATGGTTGAAATACTGATAACAAGGGACACAGAATGACAAAATATTCTATTGGATGATTTTAAGTGCAGCAAGCTGTACTGTAAACAAAACTTGTCAACCTGTTTTCCTGCGGGTCATGAAGACTACTTTATAAGATTCCATTTGTGGCACTTCAATATTCCTTGACATTCAGGCAATAAGGATAAAGATAGGGACTGATTCTACAATTTCATTGCTATAAGGAATCCCCTGATTAAAAAAAACTCCCTCTACAAATGCTGGAGTTACAAGTTCTTTCTTTTAGACTTCAACCCAGGGATATCTCTAGACACCCATTTCCCAACTCCTGGATTCTCTTAGTGCCATCTGCAACATCAAAGCACCCTCTTTGGACAAGACTTCTTCTGGCTCCTGCCTCACAAAGTCTTCTCCAAAGCAAGCCAGACACCTTTGAATACTTACTGGGAGCCCATACATCTATTAGCTATTGCTTTTTTGGGGTGGGACCTAAAGGGGGATAGGAAAAAATAGTTGAAACTTATAATGATATACCTGCTTCCAAAAAACTGTCTTTAACCATTTATCTTCTTACTTGATTCACTTGTCAGTGATTCCTATGTGCTTTTACTTCTATCTTCAAGCAGTGATTTTGAACTGTCAGTGCATTTTTACAAACTCAGTTCCCCATCCTAATATTTCCTAATATTGTTCTTTAAATTTGTCTGATTCTCTACTTTTCCCATTGGGTAATATGCAATTCCAGCTCCATATTGAACAGAATCCCCTTCTTTCTATCTATTTTTCACTCTTTCCATCTTTTGATCATTGTTAAACCTGGCTCCCTCTGTCTCTCCATGATGTCACTTGCCTTTTTATCCTTTACAGTACTGATACATTTTCATTCATACCTTCTCTCTCTCTCTCTCTCTCTCTCTCTCTCTCTCTCTCTCTCTCTCTCTCTCTCTCTTTCTTTCTCTCTCTCTCTTTCTCTCTATTTTTTCTATCTCTCTATTTTTTGAGGGACAGAAGTTACTGAATACTTTTATTCTGCACATAAAAGCCACTAAAGATCTAACCTGTGGGCTCATTGGAGCTACATCATAGCATATGGCTCCACACATCAACACTGGAGTTGGGAGTAGGAAAGAATTATTCTTTCCTAGTCACAAGATGCTAATGATCTTCCAACAGAGTGCCAGATGATCAGGCACAGTCTCTGGTAAGACAATCCTAAGGAAGCAGTGTGAAAATCAGAGAAAGGTGGAGGGGAGAGGTAAGTTAAACAGCAGAGGCCACTGCCCCCAAACAAAACTGGTATAGTACTTGGTGCTGTCCATTCTTAGGAAAGGAGCAGACTTCTTCAGAGGTGACTGGTGCCTGTGAGTTCTAAGACCTCCTGGCCACAGAGCTCACCTGACTTGAAGGTATCTGAAATTATTTCCAGCAAATTTAGCCATACTGACCAGCTCTTCCTCAGCTCTGAGAAGCTGAGTATACTTGACCAGACAGTCAGATTATCAGGGGGCACCAGTGCAGAGACCCACCACCAGATATGCAATGAAAGTATCTTCATTCTCCCCAGAGCAATGGGTTATGATTTCTCCCCACCCATTAGACTGGGCCCCTTTGCATGCCTGGAGCGATTCAGTCATGTAGCCAATGTTTCATTTTGAATAGGAGATAGTTGCAGGCTTTCTCATTCATAGCCTTTAAATGTGCTTGGGACTGGCTACTGTGTGACTGTCTCCTACCAGCTGGATGCCTGCAGTAGCAGTGAAATTCTTTCAACTTTCCCAATCATCTAGACAGAGGATCTGCAATAAATACCAATGGATAGTCCTTGCTCAAGGTCTTGTAGAGGTCCCCAAGCACAGAAGGGGAAATGTATCAGCTAGAATCATCAGAAGACTTGAAGTCCGAGTCATATTTCCTAGATCATGAAAATTCTGAGGCAGCAACATCCATGCCAATCATGACCTTCTCAGTATAGCCAACCTTACCAATAGCATTCTCTAGCGGCTTCTGAACATCTTTATTATCCAGGATATTAGGAGCAAAGACATATTCATCCCGTAGGTTGGTGGCATCTTGTCCATATGTCTGCTTAATATCATTCTTCAGGATGTAGTAGACCTCAGCGCCAATGAGCACAACTCCCTCAAAGTTTGCTGCTCCAACAGGGAGGGTCATGCATGACCAACTTGCATGGCTTACTTGTTGCCATCATGGGAGCATTGATCACGTTGAAGGCTAGAACTGGTAGAATGACTTTATTATTGCCTGCAAGGTCAGCAATATGGTGGTACATGGAGACAACTTTCTCATCAGCTTCATCCTTGCAAACAACCAACACTTCCAATGAGTCATTTGCCTCAAATTTAGATTTCTTCTCAGTGCTATCCATCTCTATAATTAATTTGTCAATCTTCTCTTGTTCCACAGCATTCAGTTTCTTGCTAATCAGGGTCGTGGCAATAGTTTTATTGAGGTGCTCAGCCACTTTTGAGACCTTTCCCCACGTAGCAGGTCTTATCATTGTCTCAGAACTCTAAGGTTTCATGGATGCTAGCAGAAGTGGCACTGGGTACAGCAGCTCAGAAGACACCTTTTTGGGGATGCCCATCAATTGGGAATGGCTGAATAAATTGTCGTATGTGAATGTAATGGAGTATTATTGCGCCATAAGAAATGATGAACAAGAAGATTTCAGGGAGGCCTGGAAGGACTTATATGATCTGATTCTAAGTGAAAGGACCAGAACCAGGAGAACTTTGTGCACAGCAAGGATCAGAGTGTGCGAGAGCTTTTTCTGGTAGACTTGGAACTTCATAATAACACAAGAACTGAAAAAAAAATTCTCAATGATTTTCTAAGGCAAAATGCTTTCCACACTCAAAGAACTATGGAATTCATTTGCAGAATGTAGCAGATCATCCTTGTGTATGTGTGTGTGTGTGCGTGTGCATGTTTGTGTTATGTTTTGATTTGATATATGTTTTTTTCTATTTATTTTATTTCATCTTTACAGCATGACTATAGTGAAAACATATTCAATAGAAAAGTATATGTAGATCCTATATAGAATTGTATGCTGTCTTGGGGAGGGAGGGGCGTGGTGGGGGTCAGGCAGAGGGGGTAAAAATCTAAGTTTTATGGTAGTGATTGTAGAACATTAAAAAAATTAATTAAATACTTTTTTAAAAAAAGAAGAAGAGACCTTTTCCAGTGTAGAAATCAACTTCAGCAGTGGTGTTCCATGAGACTCAAAGATCTCTCTTCCCTGGATCTTGTAAATAGACATTTTGAGTGTCTTAATAATGCTTCTTCTGCTGGGCTCAAAGAACAGAGGTCAAGGGCCTGCTCTTCATTTCTTATAGTACAATAGTATTATACCTTAATCAAATACTACAATTTGTTAAGTCGTTCTCTAATTAATGGACATTCTCTCAATTTCCAATTCTTTGCCCCCAGAAAAAAAAGTTGCTATAAACATTTTTGTACATATAGATTCTTTTCCTTTTTGTTTGTTTGTTTTATTTCTTTTGGGATACAGACCTAATACTGATATTGCTAGACAAAAGGTTATGAAAGATTTTATAGCCCTTTATGCAGAGTTTCAAACTGCTCTACGGAATGGTTGAATCAGTTCACAATTCCATCAATAGTGCATTAATGTCTCATTTTCAGCACATCCCATTCAACATTTGTTTTTTTTTCCTTTTCTGTCCTACTAGCCAATCTAATAGGTATGAGATAGCACCTCAGAATTATTTTAATTTGCATTTCTCCAATCAGTAGTGAGTTAGAGCATTATTTTCACATGGTTATAGACAGCCTTGATTACTTCATCTGAAAATGGTTCATATATTTTGATCATTTTTCATTTGAGGAATATCTCTTACTTTTATAAATCCGAGTCAGTTCTCTATGTGTTGAGAAATGAGACCTTTGAAAGAGGAACTTGCTTCAATCTTTTCTCTCACTTACTATTGTTAACTATATTTCCCTCCACCCTACCCCCTATTTATTCTGTTCTCTCTCTTCTTTCATCTTGTCCCCCCACAAAACTGTTTTGCTTCTCACTATCCCCTCCTTCAATCTTCCCTCCCTTCTATCACCCCCTTTCTCATGCCCCCTTCCCCCTACATTCCTATAGGGAAAGAGAGATTTCTATACCCAAGGGAGTACATATGTTATTCCCTCTTTGAGTCAATTCTGATGAGAGTGAGGGTCACTCAATCCCCTTCACCTCCCCAATCTTTCCCACCAATGTAAAAATTTTTCTTGTTTCTTTAACCCACTGTATTCCAAGCGCTTTACTGATTACTGTGAATACAAAAAGAGGCAAAATATGGATTCTGCCCTTGAGGAGTTCACCATCTAATGAGGTTAATAACCAAACCAATATATACAAATAAGCAATAGAAAACATAAATTAGAATTAATTAAAAGATTTCAGCAAAAGGTTCTTCTAGAATGTGAGATTTTAGATGTGTCTTGAAGTTAGCCAGGGAAATTAGCAGGCTGAAATGAGGAAAGAGAACATTCCAGAAATGGGGAACAACCATAGCAAATGCATGCAACAGAGACATGAAGCATTTTATTTCCAAAATAGCAAGGAGGTCGTTATTACCGGACTGAAGAGTACGCAGCAGGCAGTAAAATTTTAACAAGACTAGAAAGTAGGAAGTAGGGACTAGGTTTAAAAGAGCTTAAATGTTAAACAGTATGATGTAAAATTATCCTGGAGACAATAAGAACCCAATCAAGTTTCTTGAGTAGAGGCATGACTTGATCAAACGTGCTTTTTAGAAAAATCCCTTTTAAGTGGTTGAAATATTGGTAGATACTAATCTGATCATACTGGATAAACTCTGACTATATTCCTTGCCTCATTTTCCATTCTTTTTATCTTCTTCTAAACCATCTATAACCTGGCTTCTGAACTCATTGTTCAATTGAAACTGCCTTCTCCCAAGTTACCAAGGACCTTTTAAATGCAAAATCTAATAGGCTATTCTAAGCCATCATCTTTCTTGATCTTTGAAACATTTCATAGGTTTGGATGCCACTTCAGTCTCCTCATTCTCTTATTTACCCAACTCTTCCTTAGCATTCTTTTTTCATTCTTTATCCATTTCAACTTCACTAACTTGGAGGTAAACTTTATTTTCTTTTCATTCTATTTCATTTCATTGATAAGTGCATTATTTCTAATAAGTTCAACTATCATCTCTATGAAAATGATTCCCAAATATAGAGATCAATATATGTATATAAAGTATAATATAATATATATAAATATAACATGATAGGATAACATGTTGCAATATAATGTGATATAAAATAATATAACATAACATGATATAGTATGATGAGATGATACAATTTAATACAATACAATGCAAATTCACTGAAACACAATGCAATACAAAATAACAATATAATATACCAGAACAGAATATAATAATATTATGAGATGATATAAGATGAGACAAGGCAAAAAAGTACAAGAGGAAAGGAAGAGGAGAGAATTAATTTAATATTGAATCTCCTGCAAAATCTTTCATACATGGTACTTTCTCTTCAGTCACAGAGCTGCAGCCTAGTTCATGGACTCATAATTCTTGCCTGGATTATTATATTGTTATTTTGTTCATCCTTTGGTACTGAAGAAGATCATGCCATCAGAGAAATGATGAGATGACTTGCACCTGACTTTGTTTTGAGTGAGGGAGGGTTGTGCAAGGTCACTAGCTTCACTTCTCCTCCAGAGCCATCTGAATTCAGTGACCAGATATTCATCAGGATGATTGGAGATGGCCCAAGATGAAATGGGAGACATTGGCCCCTTTAGGTCAAGGTCTATTCAGGTATTCACTTAGGGTGAATTCCCATTCAATGAATAGGCCTATTTCCCTCCTGGACTGATGGAGTTACTTTTTTTGCCTTATTAAAGGGGCCATCCACTGACTACTTCTAAAAGAATGAATAACATGGGACAAAGGAGGTGCTCCAAATTGGTTCTCTTCTTTACAGTTATACTCTTACAAAACTGGCATTTCAAAATTTATTATTAAATTTTAATATATTGAAAAATGTTATTTCCTTCATAAGATAAGTTGTTTCATAGGTATAAGGAGCTCTTGGTAGCAACCTTTTCCATTTCCAATTAAGAATCCACTGTCTTTAAAAGCTGTCTAGGGGTACCTAAAAAGTTAGTAAATCAACATTAATTGACTACCAAGTGCCAGGCAGGCACTGCGCCAAGCACTGGGGATATAAAGAAAGGAAAACTAAGTCTCCACCCTCTAGGAAATCACATTTACATTAGCCTTCTAACTAGTCACTTTGTCCCAATATCGTCACATTGTAATACTTTCTCCATTCAGCTTTCTAATACTTTTAAGAAGTTTTCTGAAAAGTGGGTTAGAACATGTTGTACTCATATACAGCGAGCTCCATTGGTTCCATATTTGTACAAGATCAAACAAAAATTTCATTTGGCATTTAAAAATCTACATCCTCTGGCCCCTTCCTACTCATGTATTCTACAATTCAGTCGTATTGGCCTTTGTAAGTTCCTTGAACACATGATTTCATTTCCAATCTTAGTGCCTTTCCACTACTTGTCTACCATTTATAGAATTCTGTCATCTATTTCTTGTTCTCCCTATTTTCCTAAAAGAGAGCTCACATTCAATTTTATGAAAAAGGCCTTTTCCAGCCCATCCTGCTGCTAATTTATCTCCCTCTGAGATTATCTTTCATCTATTCTGTATCTATCCTGTAAATATCAAGTTATTCATATGTTTTTTCTACTGTAATGGAGAACGAAGAGGACCAAAATGATATCATCACAAGAAAGTGAAGTTCCAATGTGTACAAACTGTGGCTGATCAGACTAATATAAGCTCAGGATGCTCTACCCCAGATTGGGCACAGATAGTCTGGAACATTTGGGGTGGTTATTCCAAATTTGTGCATCCTGGCTTTCCCTTGTGCTGTTTCAATTCTGCTTTGCTCATACAGCACAGTACCCTTTCTGATGTGGGCGCACCATGCTGAGCAGTCCTGTACTAGTGTCTCCCATGTCCACAATCAAATCTAAAGTTCTTGAGAGAGACCTTGAGAGTGTCTTTTTATCTCTTCTTCTGACCATTATGTGATCACCTGCCCCATGTGAGTTCTCCATAAAATAGTCTTCTTGGCAATCATACATTTTTGCATTCAAACAACCTAACCTAATTTTAGTTTTCTTTATGTCTCATATGCTTTACTTAGTATCCCTATGTACCTAGCACATAGTAGGAACTTAATAGATGTTTATTAACTTGATCTAACTTGACTAATTCCTGTCCTGTCTAATTTTACTTCATTCATATTGCCCAAAAGTTGTTTCTTTTAATTATTGTTTCCTTGCATGTTTATGTGTAGCTGATGTAATCATATCCTGTTACTCCTGCCAACAACTCCTCCCCCATTCTGCTCCCTATTCTCTATCTCTACTCAATCCTAGTCTTAGTTTTTCATTCTGTGAGTACTTCCTTTAATTCCTTCAATCTGTAAGCACCCACATCTTTAACTTTACCATCTCTGGAAACTCCATTCATATCCCCCTATATGATACCCTGCCAAATTTCCTTTCTTAGGCAATAGGAGCTACCAAAAGGATACTTTAAATGAATGAGGATTACCTGTTTCTCCGGCAAAGTTGCAACAACAACAACCAAATAAAAGCTATGTTCTTGGAAGGCTGACTAATAGTAAGAGCAGCAGATCTGGGGTTTAGAGGACTTAGATCTGAATCTTAGTTTTGGCATGAACTCTATATTACCTTGGGCAAACAACATAATCTAGCATGCAATTGTTTCTTTGCAAACCTATTTCTATACTATATGGAGTTGTGGTTTTGTTTCTGTAATTTTAACTACTGTTGGAAAAGAAGAGATAAATATAGACAGATATCAATTTTATCTACCAATCTACATGTATACCTGTATTCAGACACACATACACACACACACACACACGCACACACACACACACACACACATATATATATATATATACATACATACACACACATATATGCCTATATGGCTATATAGATATATAGCATATGCATACACTGTCATCACTGCTGGAATCTGTATTAGATACAAGTTTCTGAGAAACAAACTTCATTTATTTAATATTATTCCAAATTCAAACATTTCCTCTCTGAAAGAGAGACATATCCAAACTTATAGAATTCTTCCATCCTTCCCATGTCCTTGGACATTTCTTTTACACAAGACAATTTTAAGCAAAATTTATGGAAATCTTGAACATGATGAAAATCACAATATGATAAAATGTATTTTAGTATTAACAAACTGCTTGATGATATAATAGAAGAATAACCATTTAATCTTCTCAAAAACTATTGAGTACCATCTGTGACCATATACTCTCTATTTTTTTTCCTGGAATAAGCAAAATGTACCCATGCTGATCAATAGAATAATAAGAATTGTTCTTCATTAGATCAGAGAAATTTCTTATACCAAGTTTGACCATTAACCTAAATCCATTGAGAGCCTTAAACTTTTCTTCTTTACTTTTCTTTTACACAATTGCATAGAAGGAAAAGTTTGGAAATGATTTTAGACTAGAGAAATATGTATTTCTTAATATTTTCAGTTATGGTATAGAAGAGGTTTTTAATATGTTTTCTCTATGAAGATTGTTACTTCTCCATTCCTTTGTAGACAGAGTTCAACAGTTACTGTTGTTTAATGGGATGCTGTGGAACATCACCAGGTGGTCTAGTTTATGGTGATGAACCTCTTAGAACTTGTCTATGCTTTTATGTGGACAAGAGACCATCACTGCAGCCATATTAAATATTTTGCAACTTGATGTTATCTGTAAGACCTTGTGTTCCACTGTCATTGACTTCAAGAACTCAAAGTCACTTCCCTATCATCCAGAGGCATCAAAAAAAGGAGCTTCAGTTTCAGTAAAATATCCTATAGGTGCCTACTTCTTTTACATTTTTACAAGGATAAAGTTAGGCAAATTTTTGACAGTTGTAAAAATAAAGCACAATGTACTTATATTGGCAAATTCACCAAAGATATTGGATGCCTCAAGTAGTACATGTCCCCTAAATTGAACCCTTAAAAAATAAAATGTAGGAAGTAATAAGAAGCTAGCTTTAACATTTTGACATTTGGAATGGGGTAAAATTCACAGTTTTCCTTTGGATCTGATTCTGTCTCCATCACCAATAGTGATGCACAGATATAGTATTAACCGGTGCTGATTTGGAACTTTAATGAGAAACTACTTTACTTGTTAGAATTTTTTTGTTTGCCAAGCCTAAATGTTGCATTTCTAAGCTAAGTATTCCACTATTGTTCGGGAAAATAGTTTTTTATCTTCCATCCCTGATCATGCTTTGGGTTACTTATAACATACATAGACAACTCCCAACTTAAAAATAACTTTTGCTCCAAAAGTTCATCTGTAAGTCAGTTGTTCAGAACACTAATTGCATTTTTTCCATGGAATCAGTGCTATTGTAGGTTACCTACAAGTCCACCAAGTGTTTTTCATTGAGACTAGGTAATTAAATCAATTTGATAAAAATCTTCACTTTTTAAAATGTCTTTCATGGGGTTTAGAACTAGAAGGGACCTTAAAGTTCATTTAGTCTAGGTATTCTTAACCTTCAATACATTTCATATATAGAGTTTAGAAGGTCTTTGAACTTGGATGAGGAAAAATTAAATCTTCACTTTCACCAAAATTTCATTGAAACTTACCACTTCCTTCATATATAATAAATATATACATGCATGTATCTATATCTATATGTATACACATATTATATATACATACATATATAAATACATGCATGCAAGCATGCATGTGTGAGCATAAAGGATTCACCAGAATGCCAAAAGGTCCTTGACACAAAAGAAGGCAAGAATTCTATTATCTCATTCAACCCAAACATTTTATATGTAAGAAAACTGAGACTAAGGCAGAGTGAGGTGGGATGATTTACCTAAGATCACAGAAGTCATAAATGACTGAGTCTGGATTTCAACCAGTGCTCTCTAGTTTCAGTTTCATGACTGTTTCTACTATACCATCCTCAGAGTGCTCTCCTCTTTGTATGAGGATATGAAAATTTTCAAGAAGTCAAAACTTCTGCTTGGACCTTGCTGTCTACTGAACAGATGATAACACACAAACACAAACAATACATGTTAAGTGCTTAAGAGACATACAGAATGAAGTGATCATTTTAGAAGCCCAATCCACATGCCATTTTTCTCTAGAAAACCTTACCTAATCTCCAAGCTAATAAGGAATGTTTTCCTCTCCCATCTTCCATGGGACTTTATCTTATCAAAAGGGAGATATCATTCTTGGCAGAAGGAATAGCCTGAATGAAGACACTGAGAGGGAAAATCACAAGTCTTAGATTAAGGAGAGTCCAATTGTACAATGTTCTGGTTAGATCGTTAGAAATTTGGAGAAGAGTAGTGTGAAATAAGACAGTGAAGGTAGAATGACACATGACTATAGAAGACCTTCAGAGTTAATACTCTCCTAATAAACAATAGGGAAACTGAAGGGGTTTGAGGAGAGGAAGGGAATAGCCAGTTTTGTGCACAAATAATATTATTTTGATTTTCTAGAGAAGGGAGGATTGAAAGGGAGAGAGAGAATGGATAAGCCAAGTTTGGTTAGAATAATTGCAATAGTCCAAAATTGAAGTCATGATAATGTCTGTACTATGATGGCAATGGAAATAAAGGAAAGGGGACAAGTGCAAGTACATAATCAAATGTATCAAAAGAATTGGATAATTTTTTGGCTATGAGAGATGAGGGAGAGGGAAATTTCCCATATAACATCTAAATGTTTTATGTTATGTCAGGGAATGCTATTATGGTTGACAAAAAGTCAATTCAATTCAATGTGAACAAGTTAAGCACCTATTCTCTGTGCAGAGGAAACAGAAGCACTTTGTCTTTGAAAGATAAATCCATTTGGGGACATGCTAAATGTAAGCTGCTGTCAGAACATTCAGGTAAACATGTCCTAGAATCATTTGAAGATGAAGGTCTGGAGCTCAGAAGAGCATGCATAGCTAGATAAAGATTTTGGAGTATCTCACAAAGATGAGAAGCTATGATAATGGCATATTATTTAGAGAGAATGTTTATTGAAAAGAAGGATTAAATTAAGGATAGAAACTTGAGCAAAATCACCTTGGGGACCAGGCATTGTCCATTACTTGTTTTTGAGATAACAATCTCAAACTGCAAGCAGTTAAAGAGAGCAGTGAAGAAATTTTTTAAAAGATATAATAGTGGAAGGGAGAGAACAAGGAAGATGATAAGTATTTAAAATCATTGTGAAAATGCTTACATTGACAAGCAATGTACTGAAAATCTTTTAGGAATATGGAATGCCCATATCCTACATTTTACTACATTGAAGAGATGGGCAATGTCTAATTATCTGAGTTGATGAAAAGTAAAGTTGAAATATATAATACAAAATAAAAGAATATTGATTTATCATTTATATTTGACTAAAATACCATCAAGTCATCTAGAAAAATTTTAACCTTAGGTAAATAGCCTTTGTGGACTCTTTTTTCCATACCATTACATCTCAAGAGAATAATCCGGAAATTATTTCTGACATTTAGTCTGTGAATCTAAGTCATTTAAATCTAACTGGAGGTGTGACCCGGAGCAATTAATTTAACCTCTTTTTGCTTCAGTTTTCTCAGCTCTAAAATGGGAATATTGATAGAAACTATCTGGCCAGGTTAGTGTGAGTATCAAATGAGATAATAAATGCAAAGTGCTTAACACAGTTAGTGCCTGGCAAACTGTAAGACTTATACACATGTTTATTCTACTCTCCTTCCCTTCCCGTAAGAGGATGGTGGTATCCTCAAGAGTAATAAGGTATCTAAGAAGAGGAAGGGTCTGGGGATAATTATAATGAGTTCAATTTTGCATATATTAAGTTTAAGACATCTACAAAACATCCACTTTGAGATGCCCAATAAACTGTTGCAGATGTGAGGCTGGAGGTCAAGACAGAAGTTAGGCCTGGACAAATAAATCTGGAAATAATCTGCATAGAGACGAGAGATGAATCCATGGCATCTGACAAGATCACCAAATGAAATTGTATAGTGAGAGGCAAGAACAGGGACCAAGAAAGAACCTCAGAGGACACAACTGATTAGGGGGACTGAGCTAGATGAAGATCCAGCTAAGACAAATGAGAAAGGTCAGTCAAATAGCTGGAAAAGAACAGGAGAAAGCATTACAATCAAAATCCAGAGTAAGTCAATAAACATTTATAAATCACCTACCATACATAATGATGAATTATTGTGTTTGCCTTTCATTGCCAAAGAAGACCCTGCCATCAGAGAAATGATGACATGACTTGCACTTAACTTTGTTTTGAGTGAGTGAGGGCTGTGCAGGGTCACTAGCCTCATTTCTCCTCCAGAGTCATCTGAATCAGTGACCAGATGTTCATCAGGATGACTGGAGATGACCCAGGATGCACCTCATTTTAGGAATGCTTTGACAGGGGACTGAATATAGATTGTAGCTGGAAGAGACTTATGAGAGAAAGAAGTTAGGAAAAGAGGTTGCTAGACAAGTGTCAAAGACTGCAGAAAGGTCAAGAAGGATGAGGATTCAGGAAAGGTCATTAGAAATAATGATGAAGAGATGTCTAATAACTTTGGAGACAGTAGTTTCAGTTGAATGTTGAGATCAGAAGCCAGACTGCAAAGAATTAAGAAGTGAGAGTAAAAGTATTAGTGACTATTATAGTCTTTTTAGAGAGTTTAACTAGAAAATGGTGAAGAGATATAGGAGAGATGGTGGAGAGATGGATCAAGTGAAGATTTTTTGAGGATGGAGAAGATATGGGCAATCAGCAATCGGTAAGAGGCAAGGTAAATGAGAGAATGTGTATAATAAAGAGGGAAAAATGCTAGAGATGATAGGATAGGACGGGATTACTTGTGCATGCAAAGGGGTTTCTCCTGGCAAAGATAAGGGTCATCTCTTCATGGAAAATAGAGAATACAGAAAAGTAAATCACAAGACATCTTAATGACACAGGATGAGGAGACGAATAGGAGCATTTTGCAATTCTCCTCAATTTATTTCAGTGAAGTGTAAGGCAAAGTTTTCTATTGAAAGAATGGGGGACAGAAGAACCATGGAAGGTTTAAAGACTGATGAAATTATTTGGAAAGTCTATTAAAGGGAGTGAAATTGTAAGTCAGTTAGGAAGAGATAAAAGATTTGCTTTTACACAATGAGGACTCAAGTGAGATGTTACAAAAATTTGAAGTCATATTGATTTCCTGATTTTCTCTAGTTTCATTTGGCAGTATGTATATAGGAGAAGAAGCAGCAAATGATAGGAATAATCTGAGTCTGAAGACTTTGCAAAACAAGACCTTTAATAGGATATGGGGAAGGAATAGGCATTTATAGAGCACTATATATGTCAGATATTATGCTAATCTATTTTGGTTCTCACAATGACCCTGAGAAGCAATATAAGGATAAGGTATAAGGAGACTTGAGAAGAGGACAGTGTTGAGTTTGCTATATTGAGCCAAGTAGTAATCCTTGGTGTTCTACTACTATGAGAAGACAAGATTCTCTGGAATGAATTAAATGTAACAATATTCCTCCTAGTGAAAATGCTTCCATGAAGATGTCAATGGCATCTATACATGCAAAACATGAATGGTCAAGGGATGGCCTGATCATATGCATATTGTTCATTATGCATCAATACTATATCATGACAACATAAACAGATCTCAGAAATTATAGCTACAGGCTTCATATGACTTTTTCTCGATATTACCCTCAGCTGCAAGTCATATAACCTGTTGCTAAGAGGTAACAGGTAAATTTTTTTAGGAAAAAATATCCATTACTAAGACCGAATCGAAAATTGAGGAACTAACGAATTCAAGAGGAAAAAGTTAAGATATAAAGATTTTGTAAAAGCAAGCACACTGAAATACACAGGAGGGTTAGCTGCAAAAGTTTCACATTTGCTTTTTAAAAAGGAAAACAACTTTTGAATGGGCAACAATCACTTTAATCAAGCACATATACCATTCACTTAGTTCAGGGGGAATAGTCAGCAGCCTGAACTTCAGAGAAAATACAAAGAAATAATAATCAACCAACAGGGCTTCCAACCGTCTGATTGTCAACAATAAATATATCACAGCTCAACAGAAAGATACAACTGTCTGACCATACATACATAGTTATCAGAGTGAGAAGCACCAAGATCTGGGTTTTCAAAGTCAGGGGGCTTCCTTAGCAGCTGCCCAGAGTCTCATCTGGCCAAATAAACACTTCCAATGAGTAAGCACCAAAGTATTTATCAGAGTATTCATCCACTTTTCAGAGCCAGAGAGCATCACAACTCTTGTGCACCAGTGCCTCATTAACAAAAGGTATGGGCCTTCCTACAAATCTCCCTTAATCAAACTCTTCTTAATGGGCATGCCCATTAATGGGTGGGAAAAATCTTTAATCTCATAGCATTACAGATTTTTGACTAAGTTCATTTAAGGAAAAACTCCAGAATTTACATCTGTAATACAAAACAGATAACCAAATTAACATCAAAATCTGAAAGGAGTCTAAAAATGAACATTCTTTAGATTAAAAATTCTGAATCAAACTTTTCTTCAGTTTGATAGAGAGAATCCAATTTACTAATTAGTTATATCACAACAAAGTATTTTTCTAAAAACTTATGCCCTCTAGTCATCAAGAATGACTACATTCTTCTACAATAATGCATAAGCTTAAAAAAATTGGGACTGTCAAAACAAAATGTTTGTATAAACATATATATATACACATTTACACAAATACTTTGTATATGTGTATATATATACACACACATAGATATATAATATATATCTATGTGTGTATATGCACACACACATATACATAATCAGCTGTTGTCATAGTTTAAAAAAGTAAGAAAAGT
Source organism: Potorous gilbertii (assembly GCA_028658325.1). Lineage (NCBI taxonomy): Eukaryota > Metazoa > Chordata > Mammalia > Diprotodontia > Potoroidae > Potorous > Potorous gilbertii. The sequence goes on from JAQQSK010000453.1 coordinate 15,393, forward strand.
GGAAATATGTGTGAGTGTGTATGTGTGTATAAATGGATAGATGTCAAATACCATCATGACAGAAGCTAATTGAGGTCATTATTGAAGATCTATGGAAAGTCATTGGAAGATTGTATTACTATCTAGAGGGCAAATGCAGTAGTTACTTGAATATTGTATTTTGCAAATAAAAGTAACAATAAAGAAACCCATAGAAAGGACCTGAGGAAGAAATGCCTATCAGAAATTTTATATCCCTTTGATCAATAATTGAAAACAAAATGTAATATTTTAAAGAGACATAAGGGGGATGGGGTGGGCAGAGCCAAGATGGCAGAGTGAGAGCAAAGATTCACCTAACTTTTCAGACAAACTCCTTCAGATACCTCTAAAAAGAGAATCTGACCAAATTTTGGAGGTGCAGAATCCAATAGGAGATAGACTGTGGCAGATTCAAAGCCCAGGACAGACTGGAAGGTCCACAGGAAGGATCTGTTCTGTGGAGGTGAGCCCATAGCACACAGTTCAGTGTGCCCAGTGCAGCAGTGTTGGAGGGTCTCAGGAAACCTGAGACAGCATCAGGCAGAATTGATGGAACAGTAGCCCAGGGTGAGAGATCACAAGAGCACCAGACAGCTGCTGAGCACCAGATATCAGAGCAGCAGTTCCTGAGACTTTCAGCCCAAGGATTAAAAGTCTATAAGTCACCTACTGGAACTTCCAGGAGCCAGGATGGCAGAGTGATAAGTAAACACTCTCTCCTCCCCACTTGATGACCTTGAAATATCCATAAAATATTTCCCCAGAAAAATCCTGGATCAGTGAGAACAGCAGAGGGGGAAAATATTCTCAGGACACCTGCAGCTAGAAAAATAGCTAAGGGGGATCCTACTGTGGAGGAAACAAACTGGAAGGAAAGGGGTCACAGTGCTGAGGAGAGTTACACTAAGACCCAGGCAACCTCAGCGCCAGGAGAGGAGCCCCAGGAGGGGTGGAAATTTGCACTAGGATCTAGGTGTGCCTCAAAACTCCAGGGGAAACAGGAAGACAATAAGGCAGCTGTGATCACCATCCTCTGAGTTTGCCTTTGCCTCACTTCAATTGAGTAGATCTCCATGACTAGATCACCCCTCCCCAACATTTAACAACCTAACCCCAGGGTTGATCAGGGAAACACAAAACAAAAACCTGCTCTTAGCTTTTTTCACACAAGTCAGATCAACAACAAGTTCTGTAGCTTCCAAGTGAAAGAATGAGAAGCTACAACACAATCACCATCATGAACAAGAAAAAGCTAAAGAAGGGCAAAAAAAACCATGGAATCTTTCTATGGGGACAAAGACCAAAACACAAATACCAAAGAGGTCAGTGGTGAGACTGTATTTCCATCTGAAACTTCAGAAGGTTCTATGAAGGGACTTTGTGTTTGCAAGCACAAACAGCTCTCTTGGAACAGCTGAAGAAGGAAATAGAAGAAAAACTGGCCAATGATTTTAAAAGTATAAAAAAGGAATTCACCTATGAGAACATCTCTTTGTAAAGGAAAATTGAACAAAGGGAAAAGGAAGTACAAAAATTAACTGGAAAAAAATAACTCCTTAAAAGGAAAAATTGGACAGATGGAAAAGTTAACTGAAGAAAACAATTTGATAAAGATTGGAATTGGGCAAGTAGAAACTAATGACTCAATGAGACAGCAAGAATGAGTCAAACAAAATCTAAAGAATTAAAAAGTAGAAGAAAATGTGAAATACCTAACTGGAAAAACAACTGACCTGGAAAATAGATGTAGGAGAGAAAATTTAAGAATTATTGGCCTTCCAGAAAACCACAATGAAAAAACGAGTCTTGACAACATCTTCAAGGAAATCATGAAGGAAAACTGTCCAGAAGTGCTAGATCCAGAGGGAAAAAGTCATTGACCGAATCCACCATTCACCTCCCCAAAGGGATCCCAAACTCAAAATCCCAAGAAATATCACTGCCAAATTCTAGTACTATCAAATGAAGAAGAAAATACTACAGGCAGCCAGAAAGAAAATGTTGAAATATCAAGGAGCTACAATCAGGATCACACAGGACCTTGCAGCTTCTACACTAAAAGATCAAAGGAATTGGAATCCAATATTCCGTAAGGCAAAGGAATTAGGACTACAACCAAGGATCAACTACCCAGTAAAGTGCAGCATAATATTTTAGGCAAGGAGATGGTCATTCAACAAAGTAAGGGATTTTCAGACCTTCCTGACAAAAACACTACAACTTTAATAGACAATTCGATCTTCAAATGCAGGTCTCAAGAGAGGCATAAAAAGGTAAACAGAGGGGAAAAACAAAAACAAAAAACAACTTGTTACTCAATTTGGGCAAACTGTTTACCTCTCTATAAGGGAAGATGATAACTGTTAATCTTGAGAATTGTGCAACTATTAGGAAATATAAAAAGGATATACATAAAGGGAACAGGTATAAAGTAAATGATGCCATATTAAAAATATGATTTAAGGGTGGTGGAGCCAAGATGGCGGAGTAGAAAGACTCACATTTGCTAGCTCTGAACCCACAGCCCATGGATTTCCTGTAAAAAGAACTCCTGACAAATTCTGGAACAGTGGAAGCCGTGCAGAAACACAGTGAAAGAGATTTCCAATCCAGAGAGCCCTGAAAAGCCGACCCCAAGGGTCTATCGAGCCCCGGACAAGAGTGCAGGCCTGTCCTGCGGAGCCCTCCCCTCCCCCTGCCCTGGCCGCACCGCACTGAGAGGAGCGAGCAGACCCAAGCAGGCTTCCGGGACCATAATCTCCGACGACCAAGAAGGTCCCTCCACCCACAGACTCACAGGTCAGTGAGAGAAATGGGCTGAGAGTGGAGCGGGGTATCTCCGGGAATCGGATCCCCTGGGAAGCAGCCACTGTGGCAGAGGCAGAGGCAGCATGACGAGAGGCCCCCAGAGCAGGCAGGAGCTCGACCACAGCTGCATTACAAAAGATATCTGCATAAACCCCCTGAGGGAACTGAGCCTGGGAGGCGGCCCTGCTCCCACCTGAGCACCAGCAGATAAGCTCCCATTGAAGAGCAGTCAGGCCTGCCGCCAAAATCCCTGAGGCTGGGGAGCAGCATTTGAATCTCAGACCCCAAGCACTAGCTGGGCAGACCTATGCTGGGGTGGAGAGGACTCTCAGAAGTCAAGTAACTGTCTGGGAGCATTTGAATCTCAGACCCCAAGCACTAGCTGGGCGGTTCTGGGCCAGGGGGTGGAGAGGAATCTCAGAAGTCAATAACTGGCTGGGAAAATGCCCAGAAAAGGGAAAAAAACTAAGAACATAGAAGGTTATTTTCTTGAAAAAATGATTCCACCATTCCTCTCTGACGACGATGAGATATGCTTACCATCAGGTAAAGACATAGGAGTCAAGGCCTCTGTATCTCAAATATCTGAAATAGATACCTCATGGGCTCAAGCCATGGAGGAGCTCAAAAAGGATTTTGAAAATCAAGTTAGACAGGTGGAGAAAAAACTGGGAAGAGAAATGAGAGAGATGCAAGAAAAGCATGAAAAACGGGTCAATACCTTAATAAAAGAGGCCCAAAAAAATGCTGAAGAAAATAATACCTTGAAAAATAGGCTAACTCAATTGGCAAAAGA
>JAQQSK010000454.1:0-18932 GCA_028658325.1 Potorous gilbertii
AGAAATGTCATCCACTCCATTGTTTTGTGTCTTCTGCTGCTCCAGAATTTGTTGGGAGTTCTTTTTTACAGGTATTTTATGGGCTGTGTGTTAGCAGTTTGCATATGTGTCTTTCTACTCCACCATCTTGGCTCCTCCCCCTCAAACTCCAGTACCGTTTCTAAGTAATACAGAAAACATAAAATTCTTCAGTGTGAAGGGATATGTAGTTCAGTCTTTCATTTTTGAGATAAAGAGACCAAGTTTCCAAGAAGTACCTTTTTCCAGACCACACAGTCAGGTAGACTCAGAATTGTGATCATTCCCCTTTTCCCAAACCTTCTGTTCTCAAGACAGTGTCCTTTTAATTCAACCTGGGTTCCAGAAGTCTTCTGTTCTTAATGTGAAAAAGTGGGTTATGTAACACTTTGACCTCTCTCTTTTAATTCACATCACACATGTCTTCTTCCCTCTCCTTCACTCAGAGCCAGGTTCTTGATGTAAAGGTTCATTACCTTTACAGTAGCATTTATTTAGACATTTAATGGACCTGGAACAGGAGAAGATCGATCTAATGGCTTCAATAACACATGTGTCTTCTCAACAACAGCTCTGGTACTTTGTTTTTACACTAACCTTTCAAATTTTTCTCTAACTCTATAGAAAATAGATGCCCAGCTATTGTCTTACTAATTCTTGCAGTGTCCGTCTTAATTTCTCTTTAAAAATTATTTTGATTTTGTGTAATCCCAGTTTTGACATTGATAAGGAACATAGCACATTTCCTAAATATGTTCTTAGTTTTCACAGACCACTTTGATCATTTTCCTGAGAGTTTGTTCCAAGTTTTCTCTGCATTTGGAGTGGAGAAGGATATCAGTGGTTTGGCATTTGGGAATAGCTGTGAGCATCTAAAGAAAATTATTACAGAAAATCAACCTCTGACAATTTTTTTCTTCCATTGAAGGAATTGGAGGTAAGTAGCACAAAGCTTAATTGTCTCATGCATCTGAATGCAGAATTGGTCAAATTTCACAAATTATTTAAAAAAAACCTGTAGGATAGGATTTGCAAATGGGAAGATATTCATTTAAGGTAGGGGAAATATTACGAAAAAAATAACCCATCATTAGCACTATTTTTCCAAGTTCTGAGGAAATTGAACAATAGAAACATGGAATTGTAGAAGTTTTAGCACTAAAAGGGTTCTGAAAGTGGGTATGTCAAGTTTCAGTTTTACAGATAAAGAAATTCCTGATGAAGTAAAGACCTAATGAGAAGTATACAAGCTTGTGAGTGAAAAGATCATAAATTTATTTTTTATAGATTCATTCAAAGACAGATACCTGAATTTCTGTGAATATATGAATATTTTTGTGGACACAAGTTCTTCTTCTACCTTGAAGGTATTTCTTAATTTATATATTCATCAGCCTGAATTAAAGCATCATTTTTATGTATATAGGATTACATTCTGAGGTAGCAAACTATAAATCAATGTGAAATAATTTCAACTTACAAATTTCTCCCCTTTGAAATTAAGAGAATTTGGAAAGTTTATTTTATTTGTTTATTTATTTTTGAGAGGCAATCAGTTATGTGACTTGCACCTGGTCAGATAGTGAGTAAGTGAGGTCAGATTTGAGGTAAGGTCCTCCTGACTCCAGGACTGGTTGTCTATCCCCTCAAACATCCCTCCTCCCTTTCCTGCTCATAGAAAGCATTTGAAATCAATCCCATTTTTTTCTGCACTATTTATTCTGTTTCACAATTCTCTGGAGGTTAATCAAAACAAGCAGGAAGCTATGTTCACTTTTTCCTGTGAAAACTTTTAAAGTTATAATGTCAATTAGGTTAAAGCAGTTCAGTGTGAGACAAAAATGGTTTAATTCAATCTGATGCAATCCAATTCTATGCAATTAAAACATATCTATAATGCAAGGTGCTTCCTTTAAGTGCTGAAGCTCAGAAAGAAGAAATACACCCAAGGATTTTGAATTTAAGTGGAGAAGACAGGACAGAAATAACTATGATACACAGCAAAATATGGTAAACATATCAGGTTAACAGTATACTGGAAAGAAAAAGATCCCCTTCATTTAGTGATATCAGAGAAAAATGAATAGAATATTTTGTACTGTACTTAGAATTTAGAGAAATCAAATTATTTCCATAGACAGGAACTATGGTGCAATGGGGTAAAAATAATGAATAATAGAATCTATCATTGTATTATAGCTGCTTTATTGCCTATGCAAGTATGGGCAAATTAACAACATTCTCTTGGAACATTTTATAATTTTAAAAATAAAGAGGTTAAACTGAGTGATTTTAAAGGTCCCTTCTGGCATTAAATACTCTGTCATATAGAGAACGATACACTCCTGTCACATGACTTATGATGAACAAATATACAATCATGGAAAAAGTTAAAAATGCTTAGAGAATGAAGAAGAGTTTGGTGAATTGGGTTGAGAGAAATAGAAGTATCAACATCCTAGCTGTTGTAGTACTAGAGTGTTTGACCTCGAGTCAAGTAGACCTATGCTGACATACAACCTTAAACCCTTACCAGAGGTGTGTCCCATGTCAAGTACCTTATCCACTGGTTGCCTCAACTGTAAAATAGGGAAAATAATACCAACTATTTACTAAGGTGCTGATGATGGAATGAAATATTTATATCCCAAATAATTTTATAAAGTTGTTAGGATAGAACCTGACAAATACTAGGTGCTCAATAAATGCTTATTTACTTACTTTTGTAGAATAGGATTATAGAGTTGCTTTTCCTCCCAAATTTTGATTTTGACTTCACAAATATGTAATGAACTGATGTCAACATGAACAGATCCTTATTAGACCCCTCTCTTTAGTACATTTCTGCCCAACAGGGGACAGATTTTTTAACATATTTTAATTAGTCAATCAACGAGCATTTATTATTTATTTGTTCTCTGTACTAAGCTGGGGATATAAAGAAAGGCAAAAATAACTCTTTCCCTCAAGAAGTTGATGTTGTAATGTGAGAGATAACATCCAAATAAGGAGGCACATATAGCTGTACATGTGGTAGCAGAAAAGAGTACTGGACTCTCAGAAGGCAGTAGCAGCTGGGGTGAACTGAGGAAGACTGAGTCTTGAGGAAAGTTAGAAAAAGTGATAGACAGAAAGTTAGGAGACTCTTCCAGACATGGGGAAAAGTCAATGTAAAGACATGGAGAAGGAAGATGGAATATTGTGTTTGAAAAATAGCCTCTAGGACAATTTAGTTGAAGTGTAGGTAAGTTCTGGGTTATGAAGTGCTGTAAATGCTCAAGAGAAGTCCTTTTGATTTTATTTTGTCATGGAGGAAATAGAAAGGCACTGGATTTTACAGAGTAAGAGGTTACTTGTTCAGCCCTAAGTCTAAGGAAAATCACTTTGTCAGTTGAGTGGAGGACTGGAGTAGGTAAAGACTTATGGCAGGAGGACCAGTTGAAGGGTATGACAGAAGTTCAAGTGAACATCTGGGAAAGGAAATGATAATGTCTTCAATTAGGATATTGAGTTATATACAGAATGGATCCTACCTGACACATATTCTGAAAGTAGAAACTACAAGACTTGATAATTGTGCTGTAAATATGGTAAACATAATAGTAAGGGGTGCAGAATAACATTGAAGTTGTGAGATTAAGTGACTGAACATATGATAATGTCCTTGACACTAATGAGGAAGTTTTGAATATGGAAGTACAATGAGATCCATTTTAGGCATATTGAATTTGAGACACTCATGTGACAAAAATAAAAGGAATATGAATATTTCTGTAATGTTTCTTATGATGTTTATCTCAAGCAACAGAGTTCATCTTGAACTCTCTTCTAAACAAGAATAATCTGGCAGAATCTCAGGGTCTGAAAATGACTGAAGTTAATTTTCTATCCAACTAGATCTATTTTTGGTTTCAAGTTAGACCATCTGTATCACAGATTGATGAGAATCTCTCCTGCTAGCAAAAATCCATTTCTGCCCCAGTCAGAATAATCTATAGCATAACTCTTTCCTGCACTAATAGATAATCTATCATTTATGCATAAAGGACAGAAAATAAAATTTTTGTTGTTTTGCTTGTTTTTAATCTTCTCTAGGTGATATAACATGAAGCAAACAATGTGGTTGGAGAATCAAACTTATGGGACTGATTTCATCCTGTTAGGGCTCTTTAGCCAAAGCAAATATTCTCCTTTCTTCTACTCACTGATATTCATTATTTTTGTAGTAGCACTGATTGGGAATGCCATTTTGGTTCTTTTGATTCAAAGTAATCCCCAGCTCCACACTCCCATGTACTTCTTCATCAGTCAGCTTTCCCTCATGGACATGATGTATATCTCTGTCACTATGCCCAAGATGCTGCTGAATCAGGTGACTGGGATTCATAATATCTCAGCCCCAAGCTGTGGGATCCAGATGTTCCTCTATGTAACGCTAGGGACAGCAGAGTGCTTCCTTTTAGCAGCTATGTCCTATGACAGGTATATGGCCATCTGTCACCCTCTCCGCTACCCCATTCTCATGAACCGCAGAGTTTGCATATTGTTTGCAATTGTCTGTTGGCTCTTGGGCTCTCTTGATGGTTTCACTCTGACCCCTATCACCATGAACTTCCCATTTTGTAAGTCCAGAGAGATCCAAAACTTCTTCTGTGAGATCTTGGCCTTATTGAAACTCTCCTGCTCAGACACATCACTCTATGAGACTGTCATGTACCTGTGCTGTGTCCTTATGCTCATCATCCCTGTCATAGTTATTTTAAGCTCTTACTCCCTTATTCTTTTCACAATCTATAGGATGAATTCAGCTACGGGTAATAGGAAAGCACTTGTCACATGTTCCTCTCATATAACTGTGGTTATTCTCTTTTATGGAGCTGCTGTCTATAACTACATGTTCCCTCCTTCTTACCATACTGCTGAGAAGGATATAATGGTGTCTGTCTTCTACACTATCCTAACACCTGTTCTAAACCCTCTCATCTATAGTGTCAGGAATAAAGATGTCACATCAGCTTTGAAAAAAATGCTATGGCAAAACCTGGTTTCAGGTAATTTTCAGAAGTAGAATATTTAAAAACACTCCACATTCCAATAGCACTTAGAGGTCATTGTAGGGTAATTAAAAGACCTAATTCCAATATTTCTCAGAGAATAGAAAGGCCCAAGGAGAGGGAGAAAGAGAAGGAAATGACAGGTAGGAGGGGTAGTTAGACCACACAGTATGTTTATTAAGTTTGTCATTTTATGTGTGCATTTTTTGGTAGCCCCAAACAATTAAAATAACACCATCAGAGATTACTGATCTCAGATCATTTTAACAAACACAACAATAAGGAAAATGCTTAAAAGATTGCAAGAATGACCCAAATGTGACAGAGAGACCTACTGCTAGAAAAATAGCACCAATATATATTTCCTCAATTCCAAGGTTGCCGCAAATATTTAATTTGTAAAAGACACAGTATTTTTCAAGCACAATAAGGTAAAACATAATATAATGAGATATGTCTGCAGTGTTTTCAAGGATTTATGAAATATACCCAGCATGTTTTTAAGATGGTAAGTGTTCAGTTTGTAACAAAACTTCATTTCTATTTTGCCAGAGTTGCAGTGCCTCCATAACAATCAATGTAAATCAGGGAGACTGGAGAACCTATGGGAATTTTCATGCTTATGTTGTCATGACCAATGTAAGATTACTTCTGTGTTTGGTCTCCATTCTCCCTCAATCTGCCCACCCCATCAAGTTGTTTATCATAGAAATGAATTCTAATATAGGAATACAAATCAGATAAGCCCAGTAATTTAAAGGATAAAGAATCCAAGAAAGGAACTATTAATAAAAACTATGGATACATTTATATAAATGCACAAAACATGGTTAATATGCAAAATAAAATAGGTATGCAAAGGCATGGAGGCAAATTAAGCCTCATGGGCATCTTTAATAGGTTACATAATCAGAATATAGCTCTGTAAATACTTAGCTTTTTAAAGGGAATATAAAACTTTTAAGTAAAGGAGTAGAAGGAAGAATAGGAATGTTTCTTAGGATATACTTAGGTGAGGAAATTTAGAAATTAGAAGGATCATATATGCTATAGAAAATTTGAATAAAGATCAAGGAAATGAGAAATTTAAAAATTGTAGAAATATATGACAGACCACATGGAACAAAATGAGAAATAAACCAATAGATCAGAGAAAAATAATGACTGTGAAAAATGAGTATTGATAGCAAGGAAATCTAGATTTATACTAGTAAGTAACTTAGAAGTAGGAAGCATAGACTTCAAAGAATTCAGAGGAAAGATAAGTGATATCTTGTTACCTAAAATTCTACAGCATAAGTCAGATCAAAAGGGATGTGAATCTTTGAAGATTGCAATATTGAATACCAAAAACAAATTCCAATGAAGGATTAAAGTCATATTTATATTAGGAGACCGACATAAATATGCAGAGAAATCATAAACCAACTTAGATTTTAAAAAGATAAATATAATATTCTGTATCAAGTACAGGAAACAAAGAATGTACACACAAATATGGCAGCATGTTATAGAGAACACAGTACCAGGAATGCTTAAGTTCAAAATAAACTAAGACTAGTGAGGAAATTTAAGGGTTTCAAAAAAGTTTTTGAAAGTTGCATTGACAAAAAGGAGCATCAAAGAAGAAAGATGCTCAATATTCATGGGAAAATGATAACAGATGATAAAATAAGGGTAGAAAATCTAATTCTTATTTTGCTTCTTTCCTCTGTCAAAGAGAATGAATGACCTTTTGATGTAAAAAAGACAGAGTAAAAAATGCCTAATTGACAAGATCAGTACAAAGATAGTAAAAAAAGCAACTACCTGTCTTCACATCATCTGGTTCAAAATGGACTTTAGTGTCTGGAAACTGAAATAATTCTAGGATGTTATGACTGAGTCACTAAAAGTGATACTGAAAAAGTATGGAGAACAGGAGAGTTGATACAAGACCGAAAAAGAATATATGTTCCTGTTTTCAAAATAAGAAAGAGAATTTCAGCTGTCAACTATAGATCAGTGAGTTTGACTTTGAGATTCCCAACAGGGAAATAGGAAAGAGAAGTAAAAGGAAAGGGAGAAGAATAAGAAGAAATATGGATTAAGTGAGACATTAATTAGAATCAAAAGAAACTCCTTAAGGGGGAAGAAGAAAAATAATAAGTACAACAGGAGAGAATGGAAAGAAATAAACAGCAATCATAATTGTGAAAGTGAATGAGATGGAAGGTAAAATAGAAGATAGAATAGTTTACAAGTCATAATTTGACAATTTTTTAGTTATAAACAATATTTTTGAAACAGAAGGATATATACATTGTTAAAATAAAAGCCTAGAGCAGAATCTATAATACTTCAGCTGGAATAAATTTTAAAAAAAAGCATGGGTACCAAAAATGACCTCAAACAAACAAACAAAAAAATAAACTTAATTAGGAGAGATAAACAGGGAAATTATATTTTGCTAAATGTTAACATAGGCAATGAATTAATATCCATACTAATGATATGTGAGCAAAATAATCTACCACCTAATTCTTAAAGGAAAGTGAAATGAGTAAACATAGAGAGAAAAATTATCACAGAGCTGAGATGTAAATTCAATGCTTCTTTCAAAACCAGAAAAGCTGAAACAAAACTAAATTAGAAGCTATAGACCTGAACAGAATTTTGAAAAAGTTAGATGTTATAGACTTCTTGAAAATATTGAATTAAAAATAGAAAGAAATGTACTAAATTCTCAGTTGTGCATGTCATTTTTACAAAAACTGACCATGTATAAGATCTAAAAAGCATGACAAAAGCACAAAGCAGAAAGAGTAAATATATTTTTTTACCAAGGATAATGCAGTAAAAATTATAGTCAATAAAATATCTGTGAAGCAAGGTTGAAAATTAATTCAAAACTAATTAATAATCCTAAAAACTTTGTGGGCCAAAGAACAAATCATATAAATAATTATTTCTATAAAGGTGATGAAAACAATGTAATAACATACCAACATTTTGGGATGCTGCCAAAGTAATTATTGTGGAAATTTTGAAAATGTTAAACTCATTCATCAATAAAAGAGAGAAAGAGCAAATCAATGAACTGAGCATACAGTTAAAACAACTAGAAAACCAATAAGCTGAAAACAAATAATTGAACACCAAAATATAAATCCTGAAAGTCAAAGAAAAAAATTGAAAGTAAAACACACAGAGATACAAACACATACTACATTATTAAACAAAACTAGGGTCTGGGTATTTTTTTGGGGTAACTAATTTGCTTTTAAAACAAAAGAAGAATACAAAATTAGAAGTATCAAAAATAAAAAAGATCAAAAGTAAAAACAATGATGAAATAAAAATAATTATTAGGAGCTATTTTGCCAAACTATATGCTAATAAAGTTAACAATGCAAATATGATAGACATTTATTTACCAAAAATATAAGTTGCCTACATTAAAAGAACAGAAAATAGAGTCTATAAATAGCTCCAACTTAGAAAAAGAAATTGTACAAGCCATAAATGAACTTCTAAAGAAAAACTTTCTGGGACCTTTTGCACTTACAGGTAAATTCTGCCCAATATTTAAAAAGCAATTCTTTTAAAAATTAATTTATTTAACTTTAGTTTCCCACATTCACTTCCATTAGTTTTTTAGTTTTCAATTTTCTCAACTTCCCACCACTTGACCCTTCCTTAGATAGCATGTAACATAATAAAGGGTCTACATATACATTCTTATTAAACATATTTTCATATTAGTCATGTTATAAAGAAGAAGTAGAAAGAATGAGAAAAACCATGGGAAAGAAAAAGAAAAAAAAAAAGAGAGAGCAAATACTGCGCTTCAATATACATTCAGACTCCATAGCTCTACCTCTGGATGTAGATAGCAATTTCCATCCTTAGTCTCTTGGAGTTGTCCCAGCACCTTACATTTCTGAGAAGAGCAAAGTTTGTCAAAGTTAGTGAATGCATAATGTGTTTGCTATTGTGTACAATGTTCTCGTTCCTGCTCATTTCACTAAGCACCAGTTCATATAAGTCTTTTTAAGTTCTTCTAAAAGTCTGCCTACTTGATATTTCTTACAGCACAATGGTATTCCATCACATTCATATATCACAACTTGATCAGGCCTTCTCCATTTGATGGGTATTACATCAATTTCCAATTCCTGGTCACCACAAAAAAAGCTTCCATAAATATTTTTGTACATGTGGGTCCTTTTCCAAAATTTATGATCTTTGTGACAGAGCCCTAGAAGTAGCATTGCTGGATCAAAAGGTATGAGCCTTTTTAAAGTCCTTTGGGTATAGTTCCAAAATGCTTTCCAGAATGATTGGATCAGTTTTCAATTCCACCAACATTGCATTAGTGTTCTAATGTTCCCATATCTCCTCTAGCATTTACAGTTTTCCAGTTTTGTCATGTCAGTCAATCTGGTAGGTATGATGTGGGAGCGAAGACTTGTTTTGATGTGCATTTCTCAAATCAGTAGTGATTTAGAGCATTTTTTTCATATAATTATACATAACTTTAATTTCTTCACTTGAAAACTGCCTGATCATATCTGTTGACTCTTTATCAATTGGGGGATGACTTCTACTCTCATAAATTTCACTCAGTTCTCTATATATTTTGAAATGAGATCTTTTGCAGAGACTCTGGTTGTAAAAATGGTTTTCTAATTTTCTTCTTTCTTCCTAATCTTGCTGGCATTGGGATTTTTTGTGCAAAAACTTCAACTTAAGGGAATCAGAAGTATCCATTTTGCATTTCATAATGTTCTCTGTCTTCTGTTTGGTCATAAATTCTTCCATTCTTCATAAATCTGACAGGTAAAATATTCCCTGCTCTCCCATTTTGCTTATAGTGTCAGACATATCTAAATCATATGCCTATTTTTACTTTATTTTGGTATACTGTATAAGATGTTGATCTAGACCTACTTTTCTGCCATGTTATATTCCAGTTTTCCCAAAATATTTTGTCAAATGGTGAGCTCTTATCTCAGAATCTAGGGTCTTTGGGTTTATGAAATAGTAAATTTCAATAACCATGGACTATTGTGTCTTGTGTACCTTACTGATCCCACTGATACACCAGTATTTCTCAACCAGTCTCAAGTAGTTTTGATAATTGCTGCTGTATAATACAATTTAAGAACAGTTATGGCTAGGTCACATCCCCTAGCATTTCTTTTTATTAGTTCACTTGATATTCTGGAAATTGTGTTCTTCCAGAAAAATTTTGTTATTTTGTCTAGCTTTGTGAAATACTTTTCTCGTAGTTTGATTGGTGGCAGTCAATAAATAAATTAATTTAGCTGGAATTGTTATTTTTACTATATTAGATTGGCTTACCCATGAGCAACTGGTGTTTTTCCTGCTCCTTACATCTGACTTTATTTGTGTGAAAAATATTTTGTAATTGTGTTCATATAGTGCCTAGGTTTGTTTAGGCAGACTCCCAAATATTTGATAATTTCTATAGTGACTTTAAATGGAATTTCTCTTTCCATCTCTTGCTATTGGGCATTATTAGTAATAAGTAGAAATGCCAATGGTTTATGTGAGTTTATTTTATATTCTGCAAATTTGCAAAAGTTATTTATTTTTTCAAGTAATTTTTTACTTGATTCTCAAGTATTCTCCAACTATAGCAACATATCATTTGCAAAAAGTGATGACTTAGTTTCTGCTTTACCTATTCTAATTCCTTCAATTTCCTTTTCTTCTTTTCTGCCTAAAGCTAACAGTGGTGATAGTCAACATCCTTGTTTTACCCTGATGCTATGCTTGCTGTTGTTTTTAGATAAATATTACCTATCATTTTCAGGAAGGCTTCATTTATTCCTATGCTCTCTAGTGATTTTAAAAGGAATGGGTGTTGTTTTGTGTCACTTTTTCTACTTCTATTGAGATAATCATATGATTTCTATTAGTTTGGTTGTTGATCAATTATACTGATGGTTTTCCTAATATTAAACTAGCCCTGTATTCCTGATATAAGTCCAACATCACCATACATTATTCTCATGATAATTTGCTGTATTCTTTTTGTCAACATTTTATTTAAATTTTTTTCATCTATATTCATTAAGGAAATTGGTCTATAACTTTCTATGTTTTGACTCTTCTCAGTTTAGGTATCAGTACCATATTTGTATCTTAAAAAGATTTGGGCAGGAGTCCTTCACCTTTTTTCCCCAAATTTGCTATGTGGTATTGGAATTAATTGTTCTTTAACAATTTGGCAGAATTCATTGTAAATTCATCTGGATTTGGAGATTTTTTTCCTAGGGAATTCATTGATGGCTTATTCAATTTCATTATCTGACTTGTGGTTTTTCAAGCATTTTATACTTCCTCTTCTGTTAATTTGGAGAATTTGTTTTTTTAGATATTGATATATTTCACTAAGATTGACAAATTTATTGGTATACAGTTGGGCAAAATAATTTCTAATTATTGTTTTATTTCCTCTTCACTGAAGGTGAATCCACCCTTTTCATTTTTGATAGATATTTTCATTTTCTTCTTTTTAATCAAATTAACAAAGGTTTATCTATTTTTTTCATAAAACCAGCTCTTAATTTTATTAGTTCAATAGCTTTCTTAATCTCAATTTTGTTAATCTCTTTTTGATTGTCAGTATTTCTAATGTTGTGTTTATTTGGGGATTTTAATATGTTCTTTTTCTAGCTATTTATTTGTATGCCTAATTCATTGATTTCCTCTTTCTCTATTTTGTTCATTTAAGCATTTAGAGAGATAAAACATTCTTTCCCTAAGAACTATTTTCATTGCATTCCATAACTTTAGATAAGTTGGAATCCCTGAAGCTGAGAAGCCTTTGCCTGATAAGCTAAAAAATTTTTGATGGGGAAAAATATCTTTGCATCCAATGTCTCTGATAACAGTCTATTGCCCAAGACACATAGGGAATGAATACTAATATATAAGGCCAAGAGTTTTTGCCAGTATATAAGTAGTCAAATAAAATAAAGAGTTCTCAAGTTTGCTCCAAATTACTAACAAGGAGAAAAATGGAAATTAAAACAACTCTGAAGTTTCACTTCTCCAGCAAGTCTTCTGAGATGATAACACATAAAAATGGTCAATGTGGGAAGACTATATAAACTCAGGCAGCTTGATATCCTACCTATGGAACTGTAAACTGGTACAATTGTGAAAAACAATTTGGAATCATATTCAAAAGTGTCAAAACCTCTATGCCCTTTGATCCTGAGATCCAACAGCTTAACGTATATACCAATGATGTCAAAGATGGGGGAAAAATCTCAGCCATGCACATATATCAAAATATTCATTTGTGGTAGCAAAGAAGTAGAAACAAAGCAAAAGCCCATCAACTGAGAAAGGGCTAAGCAAATTGCAGCACATGAAATTGTATTGCAACAGAAAAAACAACAAAAATGAAACATGGGAAGACTTAAATGAACTGATACAGAATGGTGTGAGCAGAACCAGAAAAGAAACATACCCAAGACTACAAAATGGCTAGAAAATGATACTGAATGCTACACAATTAGAATTACCAAGCTTGGCCACAAAGAAAAGAAAATAAACATTTCATGGAAAAAATAGGGAGATTATGGTTAAATATTGTTGCATATACTGTTGGATATATGTGATCTATGTGACAGTTATTATGGAACTTTTGAGGAAAAATTTTGTTATGAGGAAAAGCAATAAAGGTAGGGTATATATTAAGCAATGAATATAAAATCAACACAGCATGAATGACTAAAACTTTAATATTTTTTAAAAGTGCAATGGAAAGGCACAGGATAGGTAAGCTTAGGCTACAGTATGTCATCAAAGGAGAACTGAGCAGAAGTGACAGAAGAGTCATCTCTGAGATGGATCACCAGAATGAGGGGGACCCATCACATGGGAGAGCTAAAGATCTCTGGGCACACAGCCTGTGAGGGCACTGGTATCTGTGTAAAATAAAGAAATGTAGAAGAAGGCCACTAGAATGTTGATGAACCAACTTCTGTAGGCATTGTGAAAGGAAATGGACAAGAGGTGCCCAGGATGAATATGTGTAGATGGATTGGAATCTGCACATCTGGAGGCATTTCACATTGAGAGATTCTACAAATGCCAAGTTCTGAAGTTTCCTCCTCTGCTCCCCTCACTTTGTCTCTGTGTCACCAAATACCAGTTGATTTTCAGTCTTCTAATTTTTGCAGTGAAGGTTCAAGGGACAAAAATGAATCAAAAAAAGATATAGAAACAAAACGAGGGTTGAGGGTGTCTATGAAGCTCTGCTGGGGATATGTCAAAGAAACCAGACAGTCAAAGGTACATGGAAGGAGCAATGCCAAGGAAGGGGTCAGTAAAACTAATTCCTGGAGATCTGGGCACAAGTAGGGACCTCCCAATATGAGAAGGAAGCTTGGTTGGGGCAACAGTTCTAGGGGACACAGTCTCAGGGATCAGCTCAAGAGCCCTGCAGAGGACACAGAATAAGCACAGAAGAGTATACCTAGGGGTCTGAAGCCACAAGTAGAACCACTTCTTACCACTAAGGGCCCCCAAGTCTCTTCTCAGCTTCAGACTACACTAGGCAGGCACTGTAGCTATGAGAATCCTGATCCCACCTGGGTAGAAGGATCTTACCTGTTGGTTGTGAACCACAATTTCCTGGGAAAGGAAGAGAGATAGACATACAAATCCTTGTAAATCCTAGATCCATAGAAGCAACGGGAACCAAGGCTCTGAGCACTGTGGGACAGGAGGCTCCTACCACAGCTTAGCCCAGTACCAGACACTACAGAGGAAGCATTTCATTGATGCTTTATCCATCCATTTACAACTGTGTGAGTGAACGTGAGGTGGTGGTGAGAGTGTTAAAGGGTGTAATTGAGATCCCTTCCAAGACTGTCTCTATAGTGAATATGGGATTCTTTAAGACCCTTGAGCCCTGGGATCTGGTCCCTTTAACACCTTCTGTAAGTTCCTGGGGATGGAGTGGGAGAAAAGAGCTGAAGCCAGAGATAGACCACTCCTTCACCCCTGACCTGGGGTGAGATTTCTGGCATAGTTAAATATCATCTCTCTCCTGGAGAAAATCATGGAGGGGAGAGGGCCTCAGGGCTTCCCCCAGATTATCTCATCTTTTTTACTCCTCTTGTGGACAATGAGGCTAAGCCCAAAGAACATCAGCCCCAGCACGAGGTCCTCCACTCCACTGGGCATCTTACTCTGGGCAGATTCAGACTGCTTCTGGAGAGAAAAGACACCAAGGATCAAAACTTGCCCTCCAGGAGTCAGTCCCATGTGGGAAGCAGGCAGATCTGAGGGGAGCCTGAGAAGATGGCTAAATTCTGTCTAAGAAATGGAAGAGATTTATGTGCAAAGGGCCTTTCAGTACTCAGGAAGTGAAAGCTCACCAGGAGAACAGGAATCAATCCATCTCAAAGCCTAGCTCCATGCAGGACAAATGGGTCTGTAGACTGATCACAGAGTCCGAGAGGGAGGCCTGCTCCAAGGGCTAGGGCCAGTGAGGAGGCTGACAAGTTTCTAGGTCTCCATATCTCTTCGGTCAGCACTGCCATCAGAGGGCATCACATGAGGTTTGTATCAGCACAGGGCAGAAGAAAAGAGGATCCAGGATACATAAGGAGAGGAAATTGGAGCAAGCTCCACATCCCAAATAATATTAGAACTGGAGGATAAGGGAGGTCTATCTCACTCCAGTCCAAAATGACAGATTTCTGAAGACTAGAGAGCTCCACTTGGCAGGTGTAGACATCTCCATGCTTGGAGGTCATTTCCAGCATCACCTGGATCTGATAGATCCAGTCTCCATTACTGATAAAGCCTGTGGACATGACCCCTGCTGTCTCCTCCTGCCCATTCAAGAACCACCTTACCTCAGTTTTCACAGGATAGAAATCAGTGACAGAGCAGACAAGCAGATTGTGATGCCCCAGGGGAGTCTTCTTTGATGGATACACAATCACCTCAGGCTCAACTGGGAAAAGGAAGAAAGCTCTTGAGGGAGGGAGCCAGAGCAGGTCTTCCTAGTCCAACCCCCACCTCTTTCATCTGATCCATAATCAGACTCAGGTCTCCTCTTCTCCTCAGTACCAGAAATAGGCATCTTGGTAGACATTTAAGTTCTCCCTAAGACTACAGATCTGCAGGAAGTAGCCTCAGGAGTCCATGGTGCTGAATTATCAGAGGCTCAACCTTGCAGGATTCAGTGATATGGGAAGAAATTAGCAGGCAAGATTTCTCATTGTAAATAGAAACTTTGTAATGGATTATTTTCAAAAGCAGATTATTATATGTATATAATAAACTATTTTCAGAAAGACTTCTAGCTCAAATATTAAGAGATATTGTCAATTCCACTGAAGACATTTTGAATCAGGTGAATTGTGGGGAATATCTAAGCCCAGTAGAAACCTTCCCCCACTTAGCGTCGAAGTGCGTGTAGTCCTGGCGGAGGTGGGTGCATCCTGGCGGAGGTGGGTGCATCTCTGCACCAGCCGCACTTGCTCCGTCCCCTTCACAAAGTGACACTCGGCCTTCCCCTGCTCCATGATGTGCTCTGGGGGTACACCTGGAGCAGTCAGCCCTGATGGACACCCCCTCCCTCGAATCCATGACCGCAGTCTGGGCCCGACCAACCAGAAAGTGGCCAACAACCGACTGTCCTTTCTACGAATGCTCAGCCCCAGCCCCTCTCAGGCCCAGACCCCACAAGCGACTTTCCCGAGTCACAGCGCAAATCTGGAGTGGAGGCAGCACTAGAAGCCAGATCTTTAGCTTCCTAGATCCATGCTGTCTCTCTGCTGCATCATCACTGCCTCTCTACTACCTCAGCCCGGAGCAAACACTCCCGGGAAATTCTCCTGAAAACATACCCCAAGTACTTCTCACCAGAGTTTAACTCCCTCCAGTGTATTGTATCCCCCTCCCAGCCCTTCTGCAGAGACCCGGGCAGGTGACTGAGCCACCCCCCACTTCCATAACCCTACAGGCACACCCCCTCTTCCCTTTGATAAGGGGAGTATAATCAGATCAATATTGCCCTTGCTACTGATAAGGGCTTGGAGATCTGCTGTGCTATGGAGGGCTCTGCTCACAGTGCCTGTGGCTCCTGGACCAGGACTCCCTCCCCCAGTCACGCCTCCTGGGAATGTCTTTCATCCTCCTCCTCCTAGAATGTAACCTCCTGGAACCCAGGAAATGGCTCATTTTTTTTTTTAATATGTAAACAAGCACTCAGCATAGTGCATAGTACATAGTAAACACTAAATTAATGTTTGTTGACTGATTGATATCATTGATCTGTCCACCCCACAAATGACAAAATAATTTTTAGAAAGTATAAGTCTGACTGCTTAACCCATCTCCTCAAACACCTGTAGTGGCTCTCTATGGACCCTTGGAGAAATTTCAAAACCCTAACCTTGGCATTTGGAGTCCTTCTCAGTCTGACTCCTGCCTAACTTTTCAGCATCTCTTATTATTCCCCCTCACACATAATGCATGTTTCAGTCAAACTGACTTACTTGCTGCTCCCCAAACTCAGCATTTCATCTCTCACCTCCACACATGTGCACAGCCTCCATGCGTGGTCCGTCTTCTGCCCCACTCATGGATTTCTTGCTTCTTTTATATTTAGCAGTCTTTCCTTCTCTGTGCACTGCTTCTCTTCCCTAGAGAGTCAGTCAATCAATAAGCATTTATGAAGTGCTTACTGGGTCCTAGGTGTTGGGAATAAAAATATAAAAGCAGGAATAATTCCCAGATTTACATTCAAATGGGAGGGACAAGAGTCCATAAAAGTACAGAAGGCATGAAGCCAAGGGAGGAGAAGATAGGGAGGGAGGGAAGACACTGGCATTTGGGGAGATCAGGGAAAGCTTCATCTAAAAAATGGTGCTTGGGCTGGGCCTTAAAGGAAGAGAGTCCATGAGGTAGAGGAAAGGAGGGAGTGTATTCCAGAAATGGGAGATGGCTGGAGCAAAGGCCCAGAGATGGAGATGGGGCAGTGCATGAGGCAAAACTCATGTTGGACAGATCAGAGTAGAGAAACAGGCGGATTGTCATATAAGAGAGGGTTCCAACCGGGCTGTGAAGAAATAAAGAAAGTAAGTTCTAATTATCACATAAGAAAAGGGAGCCACTGCTGTCTGTTGAGGAGAGGAGTAACAGTCAGATTTGTTCTTAAGGCAAACTCATTTTTAGATGTGTGACAGATGGTCTGGAGTGAGCAAAGAGTTGGGGCAGGGACAGCAATAAGGAGGCCATCAATAATCTCAGTAACAAGTGGTGAGGGTCTGAGCAGAGTGTGTGTTTGTTTGTCCTTCATTGCTAAAGAAGACCATGCCATCAGAGAAATAATGACATGACTTACACTTGACTTTGCTTGCAGCAAGGGAAGGTTGTGCAGGTCACCAGCCTCACTTCTTCTCCAGAGCCATCTGAATCCAATGACCGGATATTCATCAGGATGACTGGAGATGACCCAGGAGGAGGCAACTGGGGTTAAGTGACTTGCCCAAGGTCACACAGCTAGTAAGTGTCAAGTGTCTGAGGTGAGATTTGAACTCAGGACCTCCTGACTCCTGCACTGATGCTCTACCCACTGCACCACCTCACTGCCCCTGGGTCTGAGCAGAAAGGTTTCTATGAAGGAAGAAATGGAGGAGATTTTTTCAGCAAGAGTTGAATTTTGGGACTTGACTCCATCTTGTGACTTAGTTCTGGAGCTAGCTCTTTTCCATTTCTGTTTGATTATGTGTACCCAGAGTCCAATTTCTGTCCTGTGAGAAAATTGTGTCCAATTGTGGATATGGGGAGAAAGCCTTATTTCATTGTTGGAACCTAATGCTGCATGGCTTGGGAACTGGACCATCTACTGCCAAGGGACCTTTAACTAAGGCTGGAAGTTGAGGTAACCAGAAACAAGGGCAGATTCAGAGACAGAGGCAAGGGTTTTTCCATAATTGTACATTCCAAACAATCTGTAGGTCTTATCTGAAAACTGCCCCATAATAATCAACCAGATATTGTTCCCGTGTTCCTTTGATTATTCACAGAATTTAGGAGGAACACTTCTTTTTTCCTGATTTCAGGGAATTGAACTTGGAACTTCCAACACGGAAAGTCCCTAATCCTTCCTTCAATTAGAATTCAAGTTACTTAGAGTTGTTTGTTTTTTTTTAAAGCAATGGTCTTACGTGATCAATTGTTTTAAAAATATAAAAATCCATCTTACTCTATGTGCCTATGTACATATAATGGAGTTTCTCTGAACATGTCTAGAGAGGGCAGAAAGATAACATTCGTGACATTCCACAAATTTTTCCAGACACCTCTGCCCTGAACCATGTCAGTGGGGTGAGTAAAGTGAAACTGAGGAAATATAATAAATGTATTCTCCAGGGCAAGATAATCATTTAATAACAATGCATTTGGCTATTAATAAGTGAACTTGATTAGACTCCTTAGTTAGGTCAGTGACTCAGAAGGTGCAGAAAAACCCATGTTTATTGAGAGGCAGGAAAGGAGGGTGCTGAGGTGGTTGGTAGCCTTACAACTTTCTGCCACTGGAGAAAAGGGGTTTACTTACCAGTGTAGCAGAGCAGGACTCACACAAAATGTTAATAGAATGTTAAATTCATTAGAGCCCCTAACAGCCTCCAGTAATTTCAGATAGAAAATCAGAAGGAAAACAATGAGGAAGATTCATACTTTAAGCAGTCTCTGAGCCTGGGGGTTCCAAAACACAGCCAATTACAGATACTTGAGTAAGGACCTGTTGAGGAAATGGGGATAAAGAGTTGACATCTGAGAAAAGAAACAAAGACAGAAAAACCTAAGAAA
>JAQQSK010000455.1:0-19007 GCA_028658325.1 Potorous gilbertii
GAAAGAACTCATAAGCAAAAAAAAAAGATTCAGACAGTCACAGGAGGTAGCATAGACAATTTCTATTACATGAATCTAAAAAGGGTTTGTACAAAAAAAACCTTTAATGTACATTTTTTTTAAAAAGTAAATAAATGGGAAAAAAGATTTTTTCCCCTTTATATCACTCAGCAGAGTACCTGGCACATATTAAGTGTTTTACAAATATTTGTTGACTTAACATGTCTACTTTGTATACCTTTTCTCTTTAAAACCTTATATGTGGTCCCTAAGGGTAGGGTCTTGTTTCATTTTGGTCTTTGTAAATCTAGTACCTAACATAGTTCTGGGCACATAGAAAATGTCTAATAAATGCATACTTATTGAATGTTGAATGAATGAAACTAGATATTTGTATTATCCTGAATTTTATAACAATGCACACACAACATATAGCACAGAGAAGCAGACTAATGACCTCTGCTTATGTACCTCATGATGCAGTTTATCTGTGTGCTTCAAGTTACTTTGAATTCTCATAGGGCAGGGTTCAATCCTGGAAGCACCTGAGTGAGGGTGGGAAGGGGAGTGTGCCTGGGTTTACAATGAGACTCTGTGTTGCTTGAAGCAGGAATGCAGAATGGATAGCATCATATCTCATCAGGGAGAGTAGACTTGGACAGACACACTTCTGAGGCCAATTCAAGACTGAGGGCTCCTGCCCTTGGGGCCTCTTTTTTATCTAGACAGATTCATTCTCAAAATGCAACTACCCCATCAAAAATCAACAGTTCTTTAGTGAGCACCCCCCACTCTGGAAGTAATTACACATTCAGACGAGTTTACCACTTTGATCGGAGTTGGGAACTCCTTGTAATCAATTGCCGGCCTCTTCATCCTCTCCTCCTCTCTTCTACACTACTATTATTAGGAGATTTGATCAAGTCAACAGCAGTATTTCCCTATCCATTTTCCTAATCCTAATTCCCTAACCCATCCATCTGGCTACATCTACAAGCCAAGGCAGCATGGAACAAAAAAAAACCAATAGTCAACATCTTCACCAAACTACTTAATTCCACATCTTTAAATTTATTTAAACATCTTTTCCAGAGAAGTTCTCAAGTTGATTGCCCACATGTTGAGCAATTTGAGAAGACTGTAAATTATATCAGACTTCATTATTTAAACCAAGTACAAGACAAAAGAGAGATGATGGTCACTTAACTCAACGTAAAATATTTACTAAATACAGCCTAGTAATTATGAATAATTAGAATCCTATCTTAGATAAAAGGATAGATTTTTGTCTTGATCGGGAAGAGGGGAAAGGATGTGGAATAGAGACTTGTTTTTCACTTTGGTTCAATGGCCATATGATTCAATGGTATAAACAGCTTTTGTACATGTACGGTAGGAGAAGTATCACCAAATTTTGGATGTAAATCTTCTATGTGACCCAGCAATATCTATTTAATGTCCATCTAGTCAAAATAAATTTTAAAACATTAAGGTATCACTGTTCTCATAAGAGCTAAAATATTTATTCCAAGACTTTGAATTTGATATAACATTTAAATTGCTGTATCATAAATGACGTGAACCCAATTAAAAATAGCTGAATTGGAAACTTCCTAGCATGCAAGCATAATTAGTAAAACTGTTATACATAACATTTGGTAAAAACTAGGCTTTCTCATTGCTTCCACATTCAGTGAAATGTTAGATTTTATTAGCTATCTTGCTTTCCTTAATGCCAAAGACTTCTGAAAAATATGATTTCTTGAATACTTTCAAATGCTGCTCATTTCTACACATACCAAATAGCTGACAGCACTGAAAATAATCTACTGAGTACTTCAAAATCCTGAAATTAAGAAACAAACATCTAAAAAGCCAAACAAGGCAAGTTGAATATTTGGAATATAAGGAGTTCAATAACATCATAATGCTTTTTTGCTATTTTTATAAATTAAAAAAAAATCTTTGCCAATCATAACTTACAACTAAGACTATCATTCAATATTTTTAGACAACAGAACATGGTATTAAGCCTAAAGCTAGCTTCATTCAGGAAAGCAATTTTTTCAGCTGTCACAATGTTGAAACTTTCTAAAGAAATACTTTTTTGCTTCATATGGTCACACACTGTTGCTTAGATTTGCAATAATATCCAATAAGACTTGAGCATCCTAACTTCCTAACAAAGAAAAATTTGCTGTCCTTAGTAATCAATCCACAAACTTCTGGATGCAAGAAGTATTACAAGCTATTGCATGTGAATGAACACACCTTTTTACTCTATTTTGAACATTTTATTTTGGTTTTAGATTTTTACAAAATGCTGCAATACACATTTTTTAATATATGCCCTTTTTTGCCATTAGTAATGTTCATGGTGCAGTACTGAAACCTGTCATATGGTATGGAGTAATTTATTTCTTCTT
Source organism: Potorous gilbertii (assembly GCA_028658325.1). NCBI lineage: Eukaryota > Metazoa > Chordata > Mammalia > Diprotodontia > Potoroidae > Potorous > Potorous gilbertii. The sequence continues at coordinate 2,427 of JAQQSK010000455.1, forward strand.
GTATTCCACATTATGTTCTAGAATAATTTGAACAAATTCACAATTCCATCAACTGATTCATAGTAACTATTTTTATATTTTAAAATTCATTTGCATTGAACAAAAACCATAAATAAAAGAGAGTAAAAGTAAGTGAAAGGTTAAGTTTGTGTGTGTGTGTGTGTGTGTGTGTGTGTGTGTGTCTTTTTCTGGCTCTGCCTTCATCCTGGAAGAACTCTAGATAAATCTTTAAAACAAAGTTTAAGGATGGTTCATATCTAGAGTCTTATGAAAATGGAGGTAACAGGGTCCCTTCTAGAGACATTATTTAAAGTACAATATAGGCAGCAGTTTATTTTCTCCAAGGCAGAAACTGCATAAGACACATAAAGCTCATGGTATGAACAAATGTAGAACAAAACATCTTAAGTGGTCCGATACATTTCTCAAAATTTTGTGAGGTGACTATGCTGACAGTTCCCGTTCAAATCGGGCCAACTCTGATCAGATAATTCCCAAGGCCCAGGCCTCCTCCCAGCCTCCAATTGGGCCTTTAATCCTTCAGTATCTTCATAGTAATGGTTCTCTTTTCTAAGAAGAGCTCTGTTACGAAAAACATCTGTCAGGCAGGCATTCTTGCCATTCTTAAACTCATGAAGTAACTATGAAGGCTATAAATGTCCATTTCTGGGGGATGCTAGTCCCTGACCTATCAGTCAGTAAGCATTTATTAAGGACATACTGTATGCCAACCATCTTGCAACTGAGACAAAAGACAATTGCTGTTTTCAAGGAGCTCATAATCCAATGGGGCCTGTGCTCAAGGTGATATAAAGTAGGGATCCATTGATGACCCCAACCCCACTTAAGGTTAGTGATAAGATGTCATACCCTGATATAGCTATCAAATATGGTTGTGGAAGGGGACTATGACATCAGGGAGATGATGACATGACTTGCATTGAATTGGATTTGTTCTGTGAAGTCTGAATTTAGTCAATGGGCCACACTTGAGGACCTAGAGGGCCACATGTGGCCTCAAGGTTGTAGGCTTACCACCCCTGATGTAGTGTCTCCTTCTGGTCCAGGAGCTCCCCTTCAAAACCACATGGAGTTGTAAAGGACAGAGAGTGAAGAAGGAAATTCCCTCCTTCCCCACCCTCAGCCCAGCTGAGGTCTACTCCACAGGCAGATCCTGACTAGCAATCTCTCCCACTCTTTGACAAACTCTCAAATTCACCTAGGGTTTAGCACTTTAAAGCCTCCAAAGACATCAATTGTTTCATTTTGTTTTAACTTATTCCATTTTGTTTGCCCAGACAATAATGTACCATTCCCTTTTGACTCCAATCAGAGAGGTATAGTGATCAAGGTATAGACTCATCTTACTGGCACATTAAAACTTCATGCTGTGTGATTACATTTGAGTAGTTTTTGGCCTAGCCAAAAGATGCACTGAGCAGTTTGAAAATATGGAATATTTCATCATTCTTTTTATAGAACTTGGTACAAATATATATTAATTTTGCTCTTATTTGCAGTTTAGGGGACAGGACCCTATCTGTGATTTCATTGGTATAGGGAACTGACTATGACAAAATTCCTAAGGCAAATCAATACCTGCTCCCTAACTTATAGTCTTAGTGAATTACCCAGGGTATTAAAGGTTAAGCCACTTGTCCAGGGTCAAATAACTAGCAGGTGTCATAGGCAAGACTGGAATTCAGATTCTGAGCCCAGTTCTTGGTCAGTCAGGGAATGATGTTTATTCATTTGTGAATAGAAAAGGTACCACTGTAGACAGAATAACCAAGTTCAACAGTATGTTGGGTTTTTTTATTCACACCATCTTGAAAGCAGGGTTTGCCATCTTGTATCTCCAGGACACTATATTTCATGTAAATTAGATTTGGAAAAATGAGAGCCTATGGACGAGAAATGTTGCATAAACTGTATTTTCAGATACTATGATGGTTGATTTTGCTAAAGTGCTATTGTTTCTGTTTCAAATGATTTTTACATGGATGGATCACTTAGTAGGATGGGGAGAATAGTCTATTTGGAAATGAATGTGATATAAAAGCAAAAGGGTCAATACAAATAAGAAACATTTTTTTTGAAAGCAAGAGTCTATTCATAGCAGTTGAGACCAGAATCAGATATCAGTCACTCATTAACATGGAAAATTGTTTTACATATGTATTTCTTAAAATATCACTCTTTACTGAATACTGAAAATTTTGCATGCTATATGTGTGTTATGTTAAAAAAAAAAACCAGAAGTGCAATCATCTTTTTTTTATTACATTATGTTATGTAAATGCTTGTTTTAGCCCACAAATTAACAAGAAAATATATTTATTTTAATAACCGAATTTAAAATTACTAGGTCAATGGAAAATTGTCCATTCACATCCAACTATTCAAATAGAGTTGAACCATCTACTAAGATGCTTGGATTTAACTTTACTGAGCCTAGTTTCAAATACGAGTAACATCATGAAATCCAAGTAAAGCCTTTAAGCAGGACAAACTGCTATGTATCCAACAAACTGTTTGAGCTTTCCTCAATATCACAGAAATGACTGTTATTTTAACTTTATTTTTTTTTTTAACCAATAGAAAACACATCAGAAAAAGAATACTTCATTTTGATCAGCAGATGGCGGCGTTACTCCTTGGGATTCCCTGAAACCTCTCACTTGAAATAGAATGTGAATAATGTTTATGTTTAAGTGCTCCTTCAACTGCTGAAATATCAAATGCATCCTGCTAATTAATAAATGTTACTCCTCAAAAGATGAAAACATAGCTACAAAAAGAATCTCCAGGTTATTTTTAAAAATAATATGATTTTCCAAGTCCTATAAATATTACATTTTCCACATATATATTCCTAGGATCATAGATTTAGAGGTAGAAAGGACTTTAGAGATCATTTGGTCCAATTTTCTAATTTTACAGATAAGGTTTGGTGCTGAGCCAAGGTCCCACAGGAAATGACTTTCAAAGTCAGATTTCCAACACTGTTGTTGAACATTGTTATCCCACAATATTCCAATACTGTCCTTTGATAATCTTTTAAAAAGAAAATATTTGCAAAAAGAAAAATGTCTAGTTCAGGAAAGAAAATTCAAACGAGGTGTTAGCTAATTGTGCACATCACTTAACCTTTACAGGTCATAGTTTACTCGTCAATTAAATGACAGCCAGGTATTGGAATTTTTCCTGAGGATAATAAAAAGGTAAGAAACCTTATGGTGACTTCTGGGAATTGTAGTCAAAGAATTTTCTTAATCCTGGGAGGGTGGCATAGAGGGGTCTATGTCTCCTAGCTATTCGGGGAAATGTTGGCACGTTGTTCTGGCTATATCTTTGAAATAAATATTCCTTTGTGAACACTAATCAATATTCAGTAGTTAAATTGTACTAGGCTGCTAATTACTGTGCACCTAAAAATGGGGAGAAGAGGGCTAGTGTGACATAAGAGAGATCCTGAAAGGAGGATTAGCAGTCCTGGCTCCGAGGGATGGAGAAATGAAGACAGAAACAGAGAGAGAGAGGAGAAATAGAGAGACAGAAATAGAGACAGAGAGAACGACAGAAAAGGAGAAGGGAGACAGAGACAGACAAAGACAGAGACAGAGAGACAAAGAAAAAATTGTAGGCTTAGCTCGAGTGGCCAATCCACTGAAAACAACCCTGAGACAGGGTGCCTAAATTGGACTAATGGTGATGAAAAGGATGCTCCTTGATAATGTTTATGTTTAGGAGCATCAATGTTCAATAAAATAAATAATAAATAAACAATAAAAGTTTAACTTCTCTGTTACCAGTGGCTGGAGGGTGATTTAGGCAGTTGGATAGCATTGTGGATAGAGCACTGGGCATGGAGTCAGGAAGATCTGGGTTCAAATTCAACTTTAGACACATACTGACAGGCTGTGTCACCCCGGGCAAGTTCCCTAACCTCTATCAATCTCAGTTTCCTTATTTGCGAGAACAGAGATGATAATAGCATCTATCTCCCAGGGTGATTGTGAAAAGAAAAGGAGATATTTATAAAGTACTTTGTAGCTATAAAGTGCTGTGCAAATGCTATTATCAGAAGTGTTAATCTCTTTGTTTCTATGTCCTAATTTTATTTCATAGAAAAAAATGAACAAAGATAACTTCTTTGTGATGTATTTTTGTAAATTATTTACAGTAATTTGCAGAAATAAAATTTAAGGAGGTGTAATGGAGAACAACAGTGAAGGGATAGAAATACTCAGAATTAAAATAGGACAGAGGTTTGCATATCAAAAGAGTTTTAATTCCATCCCGACTTGGCTATTCCAAGTTCTACTCATGAAAAAATTTTATGGTTTTGATGTTTTTTTAAAATAAATATTTCACTGATATCTTTAGTGTTAAATTTGCCAAAATTTCTCCCCCTATTTCTCACCTTACCTCCTCCCTAACAGCCATTCATGTAAATAATATTTTAAAGAAAAAAATAATATTTTAAAGAAAAAAAGAGAAAGAGAAAAAATTAACGAAACTAATAATGTATCAAAAATTATGAAGATAGGCACAGTTTTCCACACTTTCCTTTACAAAGGAGTGGATGGGGTGTGTCTCTTTGTATCTATTCTTGGGGCCATGCCTATTCCTTGTAATTCTGAAATATTCAATTTTGATCGTTTTATTTTTTTCACCATTTCTGTTGCAGTCATTTTGTATATTGTTTTCCAGACATCTTATTTTATTCAGCATCAGTTTGTGTATGTATTTCTGTTTTACTGCATCTGTCACATCCATTATATTACAGCACTGCAACATTCCATTACATTCATTTACTACAATTTATTGTAGTAAAGGAAAATGTGCGTCAACTTTATTTTGAATTCTTAGCTCTCACAAAAAGTGCTGAGACAAATATTTTGGTGTATATTGGAATTTTGGGGCATAAGCCAGTAATGGAATCTCTGGATGAAAAGATATGAACATTTTAATAATTTTATTTGTACAATAGTAAACTGATTCCCAAAAAGGTTTTGCTGATTTGTAGCTCCAACAACAATATCTACCATTCCTGAAATATTGAATATCCCCATCTTTTTGTCATTTTTTGAAACCATTTACAGGGTATTAGGCAAAATTGCAGGACTGTTTTGATTTTCACATACTTTATGTGATTTGTAGCATTTTTCGTATGGTTAATAATTAATTATTTTGAGAATTAGACTGATACCTTATACCATATTTTATAATAAATTCAAAATGGATAGGTGACCCTCATAATAAAGATCATGACATGAAAAAAAATTAAAGGAACAGATCATATGCCATTCACAGCTACAGTTTTTTTTCTTTTCTTTTGAGAATTCTTTTGAGAAATATTTATTCATGTCCTTTGACTACTTATACACTGAGAATAGTTTTTGGTTCCATATATTTCTGTTTGTTGAATACATATCTTTTAAACAAAACCTTTATCTGAAAAGTTGATACAATTTTTTTTTCACATTCAACTCTCGTCTTTCTGAATGCATTAGTTTTGCTTGGGCAGACACTTGTCAATGAATACATCTCCAACCATAACTGTGAATAGCATATAACTGTTCCTCTAATTTTTTTCATGAAATGATCTTTATTATGAGGGTCACCTATGCATTTTGAATTTATTATAAAATATGATATAAGTTAACACTCTAACTAAGCTTAATTTCTGCTTGACTGCTTTCCAGTTTTCCTAGTAATTGTTACAAAATAGAAAGTTTTTCCTAAGAAATTTGTGTTTTTCTGGTTTATTGAACACTGGATTATTGGATATTATTGTTCCTGACTCTCTCTTGTCTAATCTGTTTCATTGATCTATTTTTTTTGCCAAGATCAAAATGGATTTAACGGCAGCTAATTTATAATATAATTTGAGATCTAGAACTGCTGCTCACCATTCATTCTTAACTTTTTTTGTTTGTTTTGGTTTTATTTGTTTGTTTTCTTGAATATCCTAAATCTTTTGTTCCTCCAAATGAATTTTGTTATTATTTCCGCTTGAAAGTGTGCCTTTAATGACTTGACTAGTGCAGCAATAAAACTGTAAATTAACTTTGGTAATATTGTCATTTTTATGATATTGGCATGGCCCAGCTATGAGAGCTAGATAATGTAGTTCCTACTTAAGTTTTTCTTATTGCCTTAAAGAGGACTTGGTAATTGAATCTATATGACTATGTTTTGGTCGATTGATCACCAAATAGTTCAGATATTTTATAGTTATTTTGAATGGTATTTTCTACTAATGCTTCTTGGATTTTGTTATAATTGTGTAGAAAAGCTATTGATACTCATGGATTCATTTTGTAACTTGCAACTTTTCTGAAGCTATTGTCTTAATATCATTGCTGATTCCCTAGGATTTTTTAAGTTCATTAATTTTCATCATGACATCAGCAAATAGGGATTAGCTTTGTTGCTAATTTCTTTACCCATCTCTGTACCTCTCTCTTATTGCTATTGCTAAACTTTCAACTATATCAAATAACAGCAAAGAGAGTGAGCATCCTTGCTTTACTCCTATATTATTTTTAAATGTACTTTATTTTTAATTTATGGAATAAAACAAGTATTTTCACAACATAGTAAAATAAAAAGATGATTACATATGAGACTTCAAAATCGACTATGTACAACTTGCTATTCATTTCAAATGCACAACAAAATTATTATGTAAATTTCTTTTTTCCCTTTTTTCTTCCCTCCCTCCTGCCCTGAGATGGATACCATTAGACACAAATAGGTATATATACATATATGTGAGTATGTGTGTATGTATGTGCATATGTTTACATATATGTATGTAATATGTTTATATGTATATAAAATTATTATATACTTATTTACATATGTATATAATATGTTTACGTATATGCATGTTTACATATATGTATGTGTGTGGAATTATTATATATTTATTTCTATTTATCAGTTCTTTCTCTGGTTGCAGATAGCATCTTTCTTCATATATCCTTTATAGTTAATTTAGGTATTCATAATAGGCCAAATAACACTCACTCAAAATTGTTTTTAAAACAATACCACTGTTACTGAATACAGTGTTCCCTTGGTTCTACTCATTTCCCTCTTCATTATTTCCTGCAAATCTTTCCATGTTTTTCTAAAATGACTGAGCTCATCATTTCTTATAGCACAGTCATATTCCATCACAATCATACCCTACAGTTTGTTCAGTCATTCCCCAATTGATAGACATCCCTCAATTTCCAGTCTTTGCCACCACAAAGAGAGTTGCTATAAACATTTTAGAACATACAGATTCTTTTCCTTTTTCCCTAAACATCTTTGGAAACAGCTCAAGTAATGGTATTACACAATAGGTTGTAGCCCTGACAATGAGGTGTAAGGACAATAGCGAAGCAAGTTCGATTCATAGCAGGGCTTCATGACCAGAGCAGGGGTACCTGTCTGGTGCCTATCTGAGCTCAGAGAACACCAGGTGCTGGTCAAAGCAATACAAGAAGTATGTAACTTTACCAGAGGGTGAGATCATCCAGAGGGTGAGAGCAAAGGATTGTTGTTGTCTCCTCATATTGCCGTTACTGTGCATAACATTCTCCTGGTACTGTTCGCTTCGCTTTGCTCCAGTTCATGTAAATCTTTCCAAATTTTTCTGAAATCATACTGTTTGTCTTGTCTTATAACACAATAATATTCCTTAACAATCATATAACACAGCTTGCTTAGACATTCCCGAATTGATGGGTATCCCTCTGCCTTCTAATTCTTAGCCACCACAAAAAGAGCTGCTATAAATATTTTTTTGTATATATACGTCCTTTCCCTTTTTCTGTGTGTCTTTAGGATACAGACATAGCAGAGGTATTGCTGAATCACAGGATATGCATAGTTTTATAGTCCTTTGGGCATAGTTCAAAATTGCTCTCTGGAATAGTTAGATCAGTTCACAACTCCAGCAACAGGGCATTAGTGTCCCAATTTTCCCATATTAACTTCCACGTTTATCATTTTCCTTTTCTGTTATATTAGTCAATCTGATAGGTATGAGGTGGCACCTCAGAGTTGTTTTAATTTACATTACTCTAATCAACAGTGATTTAGAGCACTTTTTCATGTGACTATAGATAGCTTTGATTTCTTTGCCTGAAAACTGCCTGTACATATCCTTTAACCATTTATCAATTGGTGAATGATTTGTATTTTTATAAATTTGACTTAGTTCTCTATACATTTGAAAAATGAGGCCTTTATCAGAGAAATTTGTTGCAAAAAAAAATTCCTCAGTTTTTTGCTTTCCTTATAATTTTAGTTGCATTGGTTTTGTTTGTGCAAAAGCTTTTAAATTTAATATTACGTTTTGTAATGCTCACTGTCTCTTGTTTGGTCATAAATTCTTCCCTTAAACATAGATCTGACAGCTAAACTATTCCATGATCTCCTAATTTGCTTACGGTACAACCCTTTATTTGTAAATCATGTACCTATTTTGACCTTATCTTGGTGCATGGCATGAGATATTGGTCTATTAATGAGTTTTTGTTCCAAAAGCTTGAATCTTTGGGTTTATTAAATAACAAATTACTTATGGTCACTTATTAGAATATAATTTATACCTAATATGTTCCACTGATGCACTATTCTATTCTTAGGCAGTACCAAATTGTTTTGATAATTACTGCTTTATAATACAGTTTGAGATCTGGCATGGCTGGACCACCTCTCACCTTCACATTTTTCTTCATTGATTCCTTTGATATCCTTGACCTTTTATTCTTCCACATGAATTTTGTTATTATTTTTCTAGCTCTATAAAATAATTGTTGATATTTTGACTAGTATACACTGAATAGACAGATTAATTTAGGTAGAATTGTCATTTTTATTATATTGGCTTGGCCTACCCATGACCAATTAATATTTTTCCAGTTATTTAGATCTGATTTTATTTGTGTGAAAAGCGTTTTGTAGTTGTGTTCATATAGTTCCTGGGTTTGTCTTGGCAGGTAGACTCCCACATAATTAACCATCTTTATGAATTCCACCATCCTCTCAGGGCTCTTGTCTTCTTATCCTACTGAAGATCTTTCACTACCGACTTTCAACCTTGGACTGTCCCATCAGTCTTCACTCCTACTCATATGCATATGAACAAAGCTAGAGAAAAATCACAAAACCTGTGTTAATGGTGTCCATTACAAATTTGTGTTCCAAAATTTCAACTGTGCCCTCACTGCAGCAAAGCAATCTTTTTATGCCTCTATAATTGCTTCACTATTTCTCTCACTACAGTAGCTCTTTTAAATCTTTTCATTCCCCCTGAAACTTTCTTTGGCTCTCCAAACTCCCACCTTCTCTGCTGAAAACCTTGACTCATCTTTCATTGTTGAGGCCATTCAATGGACATAATTGATAGAGGGAAGGCACTAGTATTGAAAGAGGAGAGGCAGGAAAGGCTTCTTAAAGTAAATGGGCCCATAACTGAAATGGGAAGAAAGCCAAGGAAACTAGGAGGCAGAGATGTGGGGAGAGATAGAGAAAGAGAGAGAGAGAGAGAGAACTCCAGGCATGTGAAACAGTCAAAGAAAATGCCTGGAGTCAGTAGATTGAGTGCTTTTTACAAGAAACGGGATGTCACTATACTGGTGTCACTATATGGTAAAGTATATGGGGGAAATAAAGTATGTGAAGCCTGGAAAGGAAGGAAACAGCTTTGATGGCCAGATGAAGGGTTTTCTATTTGACCCTGGAGGGGATAGGGATCTGCTTGAGTGTATTTATGGCATAGCGACATGGTCAAGCTTGTGATTTATGAAGATCACTTTAATAACTGAGTGGATGTAGAATAGAAGAGGAACTAGAGACAGGGAAACCAACAGAAGGTGATTGTCACAGTCCAGGCATGAGGACCAGCACGAGGGTGGTGGCAGTGTCAGAGGGGAGAAAGGGGGAATGTACCTGAGACATGGAAAAGGTAGAAATGACAGGATTCGGGAGGTGTTTGGATATGGGAGAAGCGAGGAGGATGAGAGTAAGGCATTAAGGATGATAACTTCAGTTTCAAACTTGGGTGACTATAGGTGGTTCAGTGAGTACAGTCAGGCAGACCTGAGTTCAAATCTAACCTCAAACATTTACTAGTTGTGTGTCCTTGGGCAAGTCACTTAAACTTTGTTTGTCTCAGTCTCCTTAACTGTAAAACGGGAATAAAAATAGTACCTATCTTACAGATATGTTGTGAGTTTTAAACGAGACAGCATGTTTAAAGTGCTTTGCACACAGTAGATGCTACATAAATGTTATTATCAATTAACATTATTATATGTTATCACATTATTATGACATAAATGTTATTATTGTTGGGAAGAGGACAGTGCTCTTTGTCAATAATAAGGAACTTGGGAAGAGTGGAAGGCTTGGAGAGAAAGATTGTAAATTTAGTTTTGGACATATTCTACAGGATATCCAGTTTGAGATATCCCAAAGGTAGTTGAAGATAACAGACTAGAGGTGTACAAATGGTTTAGGATGGGGTAACTTAGGAGATGAGATAAATACAAAAGAAATTTATCTAAAAGAAAATTGACCCAAGTCTGGCCATTTTACTAAGACACACCTGCTAGGAGTTGTTTAGACAGTACAGAACCAAGGTGCAATTTAAAATCCAAATCAGTAATCCCACAAGATGCTTTATATTCTTATGAGGCTTCAGGATCAACCCCTTCAGCAGATTGTTGCAGTAGCTATAAGTTAAGTTACTGAATCCTGTTTGAAGGTTTTCATTTTGTTTTTGTCAAATGGGAGCTTATGAGTGTTCTGTCTTTAGCATTACTTTTGTGGGTAGGAAATAAATATTTATTTTACATCTTATTTATATGTAGATTGAACACCTTTAGACACATCCTTTTGAGGAAAGGCTAGACATGAGCCTAAATCTAAGCCTTAAATAATCTGTCCTCAGGGTAATGGTATAATGAATCCCAAAGAGTATGAAAAAAATGGAAATTAGTTCCCTTCTCATTAGAAGCCAGGCTCTCTCAGGACTGAATCCAATCTTATTGCATACATGGGCCAAGAGCAAAGCAGAAGGGCCCTTTGGGAGGCAGAATAAATACAGTGTACCAACTCCTTGGTCTCAGCAGCGGTTCTCCATGTTAGACTTGTAAAACAAATGATGGTAGCTAATGGGATGAAAAGTCAAATTAGAAAAGAAAAGTCAGAGAGCACATGGAAGAAACACTTGTGGAACTAAAAGAACAAGCACCAAATACTGCTTTATATAGGATAGGAATCTCCTCCCAAAAGCGTTGTAACAACTGTCATGAATTGACATTGCTGAACAGGGGGAAACAAGTGGGACCTATTCTGGCCCTCCGTGTGTGGCTGAGGTGGTTGGAGGTCATGAGAAATTGAGTGGTTTGGGTATATGAAGGAGTCTTAGTATATATGTTGAAGTCTCCTCATAGAAAGGTTCAAGTTTGAGAGGAGGACTGTGAGCCAGGTACTGAACTCTCTGAGGAAGGAAGGAGAGAGTCTTCGAAGTCTGTAGATCATAGCCATTAGAATCTTGTTTGCATGACAAATATGGATTGAATGAACAGCGTCTTTGCTGTTCTTCACACAAGAGAGTCCATCTCTATAGAACATTTTCACTGGATCTTCCCCAGGCCTAGAATTTTCTCCTTCTTCATCTCTGCTTCCTGACTTCCTTCAGGTTATAGCTAAAGTCCTATCTTCCACAAGAGGCCCTTCCTCGTCTTCAGGTGTAGAGAAGTCTTCTGAACGTGTAGACAGGTGAGAAAACTGGTCCTCCTTAAGGTTAGTGCCTTCCCTCTGAGATAATGTCCAATTTACCCTGTACATATCTTGTCCATGTGTTGCTGTTTGCAAGATGTCAATCTTGATTAGATTGTGAACTCCTTGAAAGAAGGGCCTGTTTTTTGCCTTTCTTTGTAAACACAACACTTAAGACAGTGCCTGAAACATAGTAGGTGATTAATACATTCTTGTTGATTGGATCTGACTTTGAGAAAGTTTTTTTTTAAATATTATTTGTTTTTCACCTTCATTTTTAAAATGTTGAGTTCTAAATTCTTTCTCTCCCTCCCTCCTGCCTCTCTCCACCTATTGAGAAGGCAAACAAAATGTGAACACTTTTACATGTGAAATTGTAAAAGAAACAAGCAATTATAAAGCACCTACTATGTGTGAGGCAGTGGATTATTGTCTCTATTTTACAGTTGAGGAAACTGAGGCAGAGAGAGGTTAATGATTTGCTCGGGGTCACTGAGGCTGGATTTTAACTAGGGGCTTAACTAGGGTTTTCCAGATTCTAGACCTAGTGTTCTAACCATTGCACCACCTGGCTGCTTCTAAGCTGCAATATCATTTTTTGATGACTTATCCCACATAGATTAGGCTAGGTTTTCCTAAAATGATATTAAAAGTCCTTGAGACTTAACTGGCCCAAGAGACTAAGGCACGAACCACTGACACTTTCCCCTTGAATACAGAGGCCAACGAGAATGAAGAAAATCTCCTCCCTCAGGCTAAACACAGCATACCATCATGACAAAGGGTGCTTCCCAGTGAATCAGTACCATGTCTTTGTTGCATGGCCTTTCCACACTATAGTTAAAGAAACTTTTGTAAACTACTGGATGGTCTATGAGTGGTGTAGTAGAAGTACTGTCTTAAAGACACCCCTTTATGTTTTCAGCTATCCTACTGAAACTGTCCTCCAGATAAATTGCCCAGGGAACCAAGGCTCAGGTGGTTGTTACAGCTTCTTAGGGACAAAACTAGCTACAACCAGAGGGGCTTCAGCTCCTACTTTAGGCTTCCCATGGTAGACCAGCAGCATGTCCAACAATGGCACAGGAAAATTATGCTTGAGTAAAACAGAATCTAGGCTTGATCCATGATAAACATTCCTTCCTTACTCTGAATTCCTTCCTAGGGCTAAGCAAACCTTTTCCCCCTTCAACTGTTAGATGGATTGGGTGTATCATTTTGTTCTAATCTCCAAACCAATCAATAAGGCAAACCTTACCTGAGTCACCTGGAATTTTTGTTTACAGAATACTTTATTTTATTCATACATATTAATCTTTTTTACACTAAATTAAAGTCTTCTTCATTTTACTTCACACTTAATTGGGTTTCTCATTTTTCCTCTCCTCCCTCCATATATTTTTCTGCATATTTTTTAGGCTTCTCAAAATTTATTATACTCAGGTATTGACTGATTTAAATTTCAAATGCACTTTAGAGAATATCGTCTAATGGTCTTATTAAAAAATGTTTTTTAATGCCTTTTGCTTCTCATAAATAATTTGTGGAGATTACCACTACCAGTTCAATAAATGGTGCCTGCTATGTGCCAGGCACTGTGCTAAGTACTAGGAATACAAATAAGAAAAAGATAGTTCCTGCTCTTGAATAACATACAATGTAATGAAGGAAAACAACAAAAAAGGAAGCTGAAAAGTGGTGATGGGGGAAGTTAATGGTGAAATCAAACCCAAAGAGTATGAAATGGTTGGGCTGGTTGGGAGACCTCTTTCAACTGAGGCTTTGGGAGTTCTCTGTTCAGCCCCCCTGTCATCTCATCTGAGGGAAAAAGCTGCTGCGACTGCTGACAAGGTGTAAGTACCAAATCTGATGTATGTTCTAGGGCGATAAGGTTCCTGGGTGACAGACTTTTCTGGGAGCTGGATGATGGTGGATTCTAATCCAAGGAGTACAGCAAGTACTACCACCACTTTCCTCAAACTCAGAATTTGAATTCTTTTGTAACAAATAAATTAAGGAAAAACCACTGATACCAACATCATGTATGACTAAGGTATTCGACATTCTTTCCCTGTAGTTCTCCTACACTCTTGGAAGAGAAATTTTTCATTATCTTTAATTATCTGTTCTATAAGAACAAGATTGGCTGCTATAATTACTCAGATTTTTACTTCTTTTTATTGTATTTATATGTATTATTGTAGCCATTATATACATAATATTATGTGTGTTATTATACTTTAAAATTTTTTTTCTTATATTGTGAGATTTGGGGAACCATTATGTAAGAAATGCTATTAGAAATTTACAAAGCATTCTTTTTTAAAAACTTCCCTTTTAATCCGGATGCTAGGTTTTGAATTGAGCTATTAAAAGAACATGGTAATGTTTTTTGAAAACTGTTTATTAGTCTATTTGTTTTAAAGTGGACAATAAGAAGAACTTACAGTTGGGAGAAGAGTAGCACAGACCCCTTAAGTTATCCTTATCTCTGAGGTACCATGTGACTTTCTATTTAGACAAAGTCATAAGATCTTATCAATCCTGCTGACATCTTGTGATAAAATTCTAAAGTACTTAAGTTTGAAAAACCAGGACTACATCTAGGCAAAATGGAAAAACCTATTAGTTTGCAAAGGTAAGATCCTTTTGACTCAGTTTCTCATTGTGCTATTTCCTCTCTGAACAGAAGAATTTCCCATCTGGTTAATTCTTTTCCTGGCTATGATACCCTGTGAATAATGTGGAATTTTTCCTGTGTAATTGGCTATTAACTACGATTGTTGCCTAGAATCAAACACCACTAAGGAAATTGCCTCATTGTAGCTTATGTCAGTTCAATCTATGTCCTTGAGGTGACATTATCACAACCATGCCTTCTTTTTTCTTTTATAGCAAATTTCTATAACCAAGGCAGATGAACAGTTGAAGTTTCGTTCTTACAATCCTAAATCTATTAATTAATAGATTGATACTAAGATATCTTTGAGATACCATAATGGGGTGCAAGTATGAAAGATCTTTCTGTTTTCAATCTGAATTTGTAGTCTATTCCATATCCTAAGCAACTAATAGTTATATGTTTATGAGACTGAGTCCTCAAAGTATCTCATTCTTTCAGGGAGATATGGGAATAATATTCTCAAAAGGAGGAAATAAGTCAAAGATATAAAAGTTTTCTAATTAAATGGACTAGAAAAATTTGAGAAAGCAATAGGATCAGACTATTCTTTCTCTCTCTCTCTATCTCTCTTACACAAACACAGAAACACACACACACACACACACACACACACTTATATATCTCTTCTATCTAGAATATGTATATAAACAATTGGTTTCCAAACGTTTCTAGTGGGATATACAGGCTTTGAGTATGTCTTAGTAGTAAGGGTTTTACGTATAAAATTACATTGATAATTGTAAAGAAAGTGAAATTATTTTCTTATTTTCAAGTCTCTGTCTGATAATATTAAGAGACAGAAGGATTCATTTTCCAAGTCTGGCCTTCATGGATCTTTTTTTAATTTTTTAAGAGTCTTCCTTCAGCTTGTTGATAGCAGTGTCTATATCAAGTGCAGGATTCAGTACAAGACAGAAGCAACAAGTGGTATGAAAAAAGTGAAATTCCCTGAAGTTTCAGGTAAACTTACAGGTTCCTAATTTGTTGTTCTTCTTGTGGCTCTGTTATTAATTGGGTTAGATTCATAGGATTGGATCTAATGTGATGTTCACCACATCACTTAGTTATTGAAAAAACAAATTTAAGACATTGTATTACACTGTATTTAGTCTCATTGATGGCAGATTTTAACAGAATCACCTAGGAATCTCTGCAAGTGACTTAGAACCAGAGAAGCAGATCTATGAGGAGCAACTCCCTTCAGAGCTGCCCTGAGAAGGAGGCTTATGCCAGGATGTCTAAGATAAGATGTTTCCAGGGATCAGATAACTACCTGGGACATCTGGAACTCAAGATAAAATGTGCTAATTGAAAGGACATTGGGAATGGTTACCAGGTTACAGGAATATTTGATGGCATTTAATATTGATGATCATCATTACATTACTTTGACTTTCTGTTTCATTGGTATTTATGTTTGCTTAGTTTTCTTCACTGTCCTGGTGACATAAATATTTCCCCTCTCATATTAGTCCATGGTAAGCCCTCAAATTAGTGTGATCTGTAACCTGACTTAGTTTATCCAAAGAGTTTATTTAACAAGGTTTGTCACCTTAGGGATATATAAAATTATGCCTCTGCTTGTACTCCACTGGCCTCAACCCATCCTTTTATTGATATTCCATCCAGAATCCCCAAGAGGTAAAGTGTTTAAATAACTGATTCTAGAGATTGAGAATCCCAGTATCAAAGAAGGAAATGTTACATTAAAAATAGCATAAGTTTCTCAACTTTGCCTTTATTGGTGTGTGAACCCTAGGGATCTTCCCCTCCCAGTTTGATTGGTTTTTTTCATTAATGGGGCAATCCCTTGAGTAACTACTTGAAGAAGTCTATTCATTGAATGGGTGTGTCTCACTCACAGTGAAAATGTGATAAGACCTTAGTTAGCCAAATGGAAAAGAAGGTTCTAAAGCTCACTGAAGAAAACAGTTCTTTCAAAATTAGGATGGAACAGACAGAGGCTAATGACTTTATGAAAAACCAAGAAATCACAAAACAAAACCAAAAGAATGAAAAAATGGAAGAGAATGTGAAATATCTCATTGGAAAAACAACTGACCTGGAAAATTGATCCAGGAGAGACAATTTAAAAATTATGG
>JAQQSK010000456.1:7792-18918 GCA_028658325.1 Potorous gilbertii
TATATATATATATATATATATATATATATATATATATATATATATATATATATATATATATACTATTTGGAAAAATTGGGGAAGAAGGAGTCCGACCAAATTAATTTTATGAAACAAATGTGGTTCTGATACCTCAACCAGGAAGATACAAAACAGAGAAAGAAAATTATAAACCTATTTCTCCAAAAAATATGTATGCAAAAATTTTTAAATAAGACATTAGCAAAATTAATACAGCAACTTATCACAAGAATAATATATTATGATCAAGTAGGATTTATATCAGGAGTGTAGGGTTGGTTCAATATTAGGAAAACTATCAGCATTACTGATCATATCAACAACAAAGCTCACAGAAACGACATGATTGTCTCAATAGATGCAGAAAAAGCTTAGGACAAAATACAACACATATTCCTATTGAAAATATTGGAGAGTATCGAAATAAATGGAAGTTTCCATAAATAATAAGTAGTATCTACATAAAACCGTCAGGAAGTATTATATGCAACAGGGATAAGCTAGATGCATTTCTAGTAAGTTCCAGGTGAAACAAGGATGTCCATTACCATCACTGTTATTCAGTATGATACTAGAAATGTAAGCTTTAGCAATGAGAGAAGAAAAAGAAATTGAAGGAATTTGCATAGGTAAAGAAGAAACTGCTATCACTCCTTGTAGATGATATAATGACACAGAGAATCCCAGAGAATCAAGTAAAAAGCTGTTTGAAATAATAGACAATTTTGGCAAAGTTGCAGGTTACAAAATGAACCCAGATAAATCATCCACATTTCTGTGTATTACTAACAAAGCTGAAAAGGAAGATACAGAAAGAGAAATTCCATTTAAAGCAACGAGAGACACTATAAAGTATCTGAGAGTCTACCTACCAAAACAAATCCAGGGACTATATGAACAAAATACTTCTTGCACAAATAAGGTCAGATCCAAGTAAGTGGAAAAACATCACTTGTTTTTGGATTGGCCAAGCTAATATAATAAAAATGACAATTCTACCTAAATTAATTTATTTATTCAGTGCCATACCTATCAATCTATGAGATAATTATTTTCCAGAGCTAGAAAAAATAATACCAAAATTCATCTGGAAGAACAAAACGTCCAGAATATCAAGGGAACTAATGAAAAGAAATGCTAGAGAAGGTGACCTAGTCTTACCAGAGCTCAAATTGTATTATAAAGTAGCAATCATCAAAACCACTTGGCACTCGCTAATAAATAGAGGGGTAGATCATTGGAACAGGTTAGATACTCAAGACACAGTGGTCAACGAATGTAGTAATCTACTACTTGATAAACCCAAGGATCCCAGCTTCTGGGATAAGAACTCTCTGTTTGACAAAAATTGCTGGGGAAACTGGAAAATACTGCGGCGGAAACTGGAAAATACTGCAGCAGAAACTGGGCAAAGATCAATGCCTGACACTTTACACAAGAATAAAATTCAAATGGATACATGATTTGGGTATAAAGACTGATACAATAAACAAATTAGAGGACCAAAGGATAATGTATTTTTCAGATTTATAGAGAATGGAGAAATTTTTGACCAAACAAGTGATAGAGAACGTTATGAAGTGCAAAATGGATAACTTTGATTGCATTAAATTGAAAATATTTTGCACAAACAAATTCAATGCAGCCAAGACTAGGAGGGAAGCAGAAAACTGTAACTAGCGTCTGTGATAAAAGTCTCATTTCTAAAATATATAGAGAACTGAGTCAAATTTACAGGAAGTCCTTATCCAATTGATAAATGGTTAAAGGATATGAACAGTCAGTTTTCAGAGGAAGAGATGAAATTTCTCTCTAGTCACATGAAACAATGCTCTAAATCGTTATTGGTTAGAGAGATGCAAGTCAAAACAACTCCGAGGGACCACATCACACCTGTCAGGTGGCTCACATGACAAACCAAGAAGATGATGAGTGCTGGAGAAGGCGTGGAAAATTTGGAACACTAATTCCTTGTTGGAGGAGCAGTGAGTTGATTCAACCATTCTGGAGAGCAATTTGGAACTGTGCCCAAAGGGCAACAAAAATGTGCATACTCTTTGACCCAACAATACTGTTTCTAGGGCTGTATCCCAAAGAGATCATAAAAATGGAAAAAGTACCGACATGTACAAAAATATTTATGGCAGGTCTTTTTGTCAAGAACTGGAAATCCCCATCAATAGGAGAATGGCTGAACAAGTTATGGTACATGAATGTAATGGAATGCTATTGAGCTATAAGAAATAATGAACAGGAAGATTTCAGAGAGGCTTGGAAGGACTTTTATGAACTGATGCTGAGTGAAAGGAGCAGCACCAGGAGAATTTTGTACACAGTAACAACCACAGTGTGTAAGTAATTTTTCTGATAGAGGTAGTCCTTCACAGCAATGCAAGGACCTAAAAGTTTCCCAATGAACTCGAGGTAAAACTCCTTCCACATACAGAGAAAGAACTATGAAATTGGATCACAGAAGGAAGCAGACAATTTTCTCTTGTGCTATGTTTTGTTTTCTTTTGTTTTATGATTTCTTCCATTCTTTTTACTTCTTCTATGCAACATGACTAAGGTGAAAATGTATTTAATAGGAATGTATGTGTAGAACTTCTATAAGATTGCATGCCTTTTTGGGAGGGAGTGAGGAGGGAGGGAAAAAATCTAAGATATATGTAAGTGATTGTAGAAAATTGAAAACACATACAATAATTTAAAATTTAAAAAAAGAAAAATAAAGGATTGAAGATTATTAATAATAATAGTTTCAGTTTGATTATTTAAAAGAACAATAGCTGCATTTACATAGCCTTCAAGGTTTGCAAAGTATTTCATGTATGTTAATTCATTTGCTTTCTTTCAACTCACAATAACTATGTTTCCAAGCTATATTTTGCTTTCTTCTGTCCTATTTAGAAGGCTGTCTATTTTTCCAGTCACATTGAAATGCTGACATGGGAATACAGATACAAGAGAATGTAAAATTGATAAAAGCAGACACTGTTTGGCTGAAATTCTTTCCTCTGTTACATTGCCTTTTGTTGGCCTAAGGTAAAAACCAGCAAAAAAAAAAATATTTCATATGCCTGTCTCTTTTTGGTAAAGATCAGCAGAGACTTCCTAAATGATCTTTAGTGGTTTTACACAGACCTTAATCTCTATCATTTCAATGATTTTTAAGGGTTTTTATATTTCCCTAAAGCACTAAAATAAATCAAAGTTTGGTTGCTCATTGTGATTGCAGAAGATTGATCTATGTGATCAAAATCACATTATAGTCCCAAAGTGTGATTTGAAACCACACTTCGCATGTGACTCCACTAAAATTATTCTTTGCTCTAGCTAATAGGAAGTAATATGATAGTCTAATTTTATTTTACCTTTTCTCTTTTCTGCCCCTTAGTCTCCAGTAGAATACGGTGGCCAAAGGGCAGACCCTTCCCTGACAGATAATCACAAACAACCGATGATAAATGTTGAATCTCACACAATGAGCTCTGGAAATGCACCCTCCTATATAATGAGGGATTAGATTGGATGATCATCAAAGCCTCTTTATCCTGTAATCCTAAGGCACCAAGGTCATGTTTCATATTCCCTTTCTTTCCACTTGTCTTCTGATTACAACCTGTTCCAGTTGTAGTAAAATCTCATGATTAATCAAGCATTTAAGAATAAGCCCAGAGCCACATTCTAGGCTTTCCTAGTTGCAGTGAGACACATACTAATTCCACAACACAGTATACATTAAAGTTAGGGTTAAAATGCTTTATTGGTATGTTTTATTTTTTAACAAAACTGTCCCACTTAAATCATTCCTTAGAGTTCTCTCACTTACACTAAAGAAAGACAATTCAGCAAGACAAACTGATATACCACCATTGCTGATAATACAAGCAGCATTCTATCAAACATTTCACTGCCTAGAGAAATGATAGGCATTAGGATGATCAACTTGATTTTATGAGAGGAACTGTGAGGGGATAAATGTAAGCAATTACACTTTTGGGGGATCTGGACATTGGACCAAATGCCCATTCTAGAAAAAATTTGCGATTATGAGTGAAAAGTCATCAATTGTTCATACCTTCAGTGGCACCATCTGACTACAGGACTGATAGGTACTCCAAGGAGGTCCAAGACAAAACAGAAGTTACCCCATTTGCCAAAATATCCATAGTAATCTTTTGGTAGTAGCATAGAATTAGAAACAAGTACTTATAGATTAGCGAGATTGATGAAGTATGGTATATGAATGTCATGGGAGATTACTTCAGTGTAATAGAGATAATTATGAGAAATTCACAGAAATAAGAGAAAGTATATATGATCTGAAAGTCAGTAAATAAACATAATCAGGAAAGGGTATGCAGATGACTATGAAAATGTAAATGAAAATAATGTCAGGCCTAGATTAATCACAATGATCAATATTGATTTCAGAGAAAAGAAGAGAAATCATATCCTTCCCTTCAATAGAGGGGTGGAGGACTGCAGGTGTAGAATGTTGAATCTACTCTCTGGAGCAGTCCTTTGGTTAGTTGAATTTTATTCAAGTTTTTCTTTGTAGCAGGGGATGTCACAGGGAACTTGCCTTAAGGAGGAGGAGTATATTGGGAAAAGATTCTGATATTTTGAAAAACTTAAATACAAGTTATTAACTGAGGTATAAAACTAAGACTTGACTGACACTATGGTCAAAATTGTGGCTGAGCAAGATCCTTTGTTGGGTCTACTGAACCCACCTTCTTAAAATTTCCAATTCCCTCTACGTCTGTTCATTTTTCCTCTCTTCTGAATACAGCTTTTGAGAATCAATTGACACAATCCATTCTGTATATAATAGACCAAACCTTCAGCCTTCAAAAGAGCAAAATGGTCCTTTCTGATTTCTTCTTTGTAATTCGAATTTGTATATTTTATGCTTTGGAAATATGATTAGAATGGAACATAACTTATAACAATGCCCTGGAGTCTTAATGCCAAGGAAAGAATCCCAGCCTTCACCTGCTCTGTTCATTTTTTCCACTTTCCTTCCAGAAATTGTTTCTGTCAATTTTAATTTCCTTTGCATTGAGTGGAAAGGGGATGAATGCAGACAGTTCTCTCCAACAGCAAACCAGAACGGAGTATGAAGAAATGTCTACTACAGCGGCAAGTTCCCTAGGAGCTCTGTAGACTGAGTTTGTGGCAGAGAGATAAGCATGGAAAACCATTGAGGGAGGAAGAATGGTCTAGAAAAGAACCTTAAAAGTGCCCTGAGAGATTGGAACAAAAGGAGTAAATAAATCAACATACAAGGACCTACTATGTGCCTGAAATTGTGCTAAAAGATAGGAACACACACACATACACACAAATAAAAGAAGTAGTTCTTATCTGCAAGGAGCTTACAATCTAATGGGGAGAAAACAATAAACAAAACAAAGTTCAAATGGGAGTTACCTGGACGAGGGGCATGTTGTCAAAGTGTAAAAGAGTGCAACAGGATTGGAAATCAAGAGCTACTTGGCCCTCCTTAAGTAGTGGTTCCGTGAGGAGCTCTTAATCCCCACGCCTCTAATCAAAGGAAGGGTCTGAGAGGCAGGCAATACCTGATAAGGTGAGTTCCAGAGATGAAGTGATCTTGCAGGATAATGAGGTTCCTAAGGCATGATGGGGAAGTGCAAAGGAGGATAGCCAGTTGGGAAATGAACTTGGTGGGAGGAAAGGAGGATAAAGCACTTATTAAGGACTTGGTATGCATGAGAGGATTAAAATCAATGAGGAAGATTTGGGGTCCACTGACTCTTTCAGTTGTAGAACCATAACAGGTTTAAGAAAGCAATAAATTGGGTTATATTTTAGACCAAGCACTTTTTATTTGTTACAGCAGCAGTGACTCACATAGGAAGGAAGAAAGCTGTTCTCTGACTTTTCTGTGCCTTCCCATTGCTGCACGTAACTCACCAGAGCTGTCAAAGGGTGGGTTTTGGTTTTAGGTCCATCCCCTTTCTGCAATTAAAAATCGAAGCTCTCAGAAGCATGAGGGATAAGACAAAAAAAAGTCACTCTGGGAATGCTACGGAACTGACAAAAGAAGACCAATTAGAATACCACAAACAAGGTCTTTTGCCCCTTAGTTAATGGAATTCTTACACTGTGAGAATGACTCACAGAAATCTTTTTCTAACTCTCTTTAATTTGTTCAGAAATGGCAAATGATTATTTCATTTTGTTGTTTGGTCTCAAGAGATATGTTCATGTTTGTCTGAAGTGGAAAGAAAGACCAGGTTTGTGGAGAAATAAATCTTAGGAATTCTCTGTTAGTATGTTCTTTGTTAATATACAAAGCTATTTAACATATTTAAAAGATCTCACACATTTAAGTAAAATTCAACAAGTCTCTAACCAAACTCCCATGAAAGTAGAAGCAAATAAGCCCACTGGGTAGGAAGTTTTCAACAGAGACTGATGTTCTACATGAATCAAAGATTCACCTCAGAGCACAGTGATGGGTGTCCAGTGGACCATAGAGACTTGTCCATGAAGAATGTACAAAAATATATTTTCTGACAGCTTCTCATTCAATCCAGTGCAGTCATAGGTTGAGACTAGTTCCTACATACCAAATATGTTTTGTCACTGAGAGAAAAGTCACTAGCTGCTGAGTTGGACCTCAGTTTGTGTCTAAAAGTGAAATCTACCCCTTTATCAGCATATTTTCCTTTGTGGCTTTGCATAGGGAAGATTAGTTTGAGCATTCTTTGATACTAGCAGTGGGAAGGAGTGGCTGTTTTCAACCTACCTTTCCAATGGAAGCTACATATACACCTCATTAATTTTGTACTTGAAATTTGATTCAAATATGGCCAGGGATTTTTGTGTAAGAGAAGACTACATACCAGCCACGGGGGATTGCTTTCTTTTTTTTGTACCTTGTGTTCATTCTACACCTTTTCACTAAACTGCTTTCCTTAAATCTAATGTAGTCTGACATAGTTTAAAAAGTTTAAAGTTTATAACAATTAAAAGTTTAAAAGTTCATAACAATTTGGGGTTATATGCCACAGTAGTGAAGCCCCATCCTTCATGGTTGTCACCTAGAATCCTGAGACTGAATGGAAGCCACCCTGTAGAGATTCAGCCCACTGATGCAAATAGGGGTTGGGGATGTGAACATGGAGGTGACTGTTCCATGTTGGACTTTCCCGGACCTAGGTGGAATCTTCTCTTCCTGTGCCTTTGCCCAGAGTGCCTCCCCTACTTCCATGTCTAGCTTGTCCTTTTCTTCCCTCTACCTCTTAGAATACCTCAGTAACTTCATGGCTTAGCATAGGTACCTCCACTAGGAAACTTTTCCTAATTACCCAATTTAATCCTTCTTGAAGTTATTTGATAGGATCCTAAATGGAAGGGACTCCAAAGGTTTCCTAGCCTAAGTTTATTTTGTAGATGAGGAAAATGAAGAACACAATACTTGGGCGATTTGTCAAAATTATACAACTAGAATCAGTTGTAGAATTTGAACTCAGACTCTATGATTCTAGAACTGGAGGTCATTCCATTTTACCGTTCTGCTGCCTTCCTTGCATACCTTGTCTTTACTTATTCATTGCCATACCATATACACAGTAGAAAGAGCTTTCCTTAATGGCAGGGACTGTCATTCATTTGAGGTTATAGATAGTTTTTTTGAGCATCGTTCTTTGCATGTAGTGAGTGAGAAGAAGAAATCGCAGTTGAAATGAATGGCATGTACAAGATGGTCAAGAAAATGAATTTCAAGGACTGGCCACATTGCTAAGTATTTGACTAGGAATGTTTCTATTAAATATTGATTCACACACTTGCTTGTGACAGAGCAACAAAGTATTCATTTTAGTAGAGATGCTCATATATAAGTTTGGGAACATTCAGAGTTAAAGTGGCATTTAAAAACAACACTGTATTGCTATCAATAATACCCAGGGTCTGCTAAGAAACTGGTAACACTTCTCTCCTTGGGAGTTAACTTCATGCGGGAATTCCACGTGGAAAGGGTCTGTCAAGACTGCCGAAGTCAGAGATGGACTGACATTATAAAAATCAGAAGAAGTTATTATTGGTGGCAGCAGCATGGCAAGAATGAATGAATGAATGAATGAATGAAACTAGGTAGGGCATAAGTGATGAGTGAAACCGTTGAATGAACAGCTATGCCACAGAGAACAACAACTGGAATGAAAAGGAGCAGTTACTGCCAAGAGGCTGGTGATGTGCTTGGAGTAAGAATAGAAAGTCAGCATCCTCATGACTTCCCCATGCTCAAGATCATATCAACTGTGTCATCTCTGAGCATGGAAAATCTTCCTAGTAAGAGAATGTGACTCCATAGGGAATGGACGGTTGTATGTCGGTGCAAGTGAGGATATGTAAATATGTGGATTGATAGGCATTCATAATGTGGCAGTCTTGGAAGCAGGGCACTCTGAATTGGATGAGTGCCTTTGATATTTAGAGGCATTTCTATTAACCTGAGCTTCAGATTCTTCATATGGAAACTGGGCATAATAACATCTGATAACCCACTTGCAGAGGTATGAGAAGACTCAAATATGATAATGTGAGTAAAACATTTTGCCAAGATGAATGTGCCTTATAAATGTCAGTGGATAGCAAATAAATTTATGGAAAAAGAGCTCTACTATATTAAAGTTAATTAAAATCTGGCTATCAAATTAAGGAGCAATTGTCACTTGTTAAATTGTCACTCTTGTTAACCTCCACAAAAGGCTTACTCTGATATTTAACTAGAATGGGGGCAGAGTGTGAATGCCAAAAGGCAATACTAGTAGATGACAAGCTCTGGAAGGATAAGCCAGGCTCAGGAGAGCCTGCTTACATCTTGAGGACCAGCCTAGCCAAGTATTCAGGTAGTGAAGCAAAAACTAAGGAATGACCTTCCTTTGGGCATCCATCTCCACCCTAGTCACCTTCTCAAATTGGAGACTTCTCTTCGCCCGTGGTCTTCTCCTCCTTTGAGAGGAGTCTTCCTCCCTAGAATTCCCATTTGAGGAAAGACTCACATAAGCCATACTCTTTCCTAACTGGTCTAAGCACAGCACCTTGCCCATAATAAGTACATCATCATTAACATCACCATCACCGCCATCACCATAACAGTAGCAAATTAACAACAAATAAGATATCTCACAATTTTTTAGTGAGAGTCAAAGTGTTTGAAGTGAGTGCTGAGGCTGAAAATTCCAGGAATTACAAAAATCTTTAAACAAAATAGCTTAAACCAACCTTGAATTAACTGATTAATGGTAGCTATTCTAAATCTGAAATCTTTATAAGGAAGTTGAAGTTAAGTGGCATGAAACCTTATATATCCCTTGCTCCAAGCCCTTCCGGATTTTCATCTAAGGAGCAAAAAAAAGAAAAGGAGTTAATGGAGTTGTCAAAAAAAAGAAAAAGATTGTAATCACTGATCGTTATTCCAGGAGACCAATAATGACAGGTCACTCATGTCATGAAGGGAAAGGGTTGGACTCAAGATCAGGAAGAAGGCGGATCTTTTAGATATAGTCAGTCGTTTTGTTTTTTTTTTTTTTGCTTCCTTATTGGAAATGAAGAAGGGAGGCAGACAGGGAGGGAGAGAAGGAGGAAAGGAGAGAATATAAATGTTTGCTAATTGAAAGCAAAAGAAAAGTCCATCCACTGTTCTCTGAAAACCAATACTTTTTCCTCCTGAGGACTTTTAAAAGCAATGTACTGTGGCGCACTTGGTATGATTAAATAACAGGGAACTCTGTGTGGTATATGTGTGTGTGTGTGTGATCATCAAACGATTTCTATAAGTTGAAAAGTACAGGGTATCCCAAAGGTCTCAGTATTGTCTTAAACTTTAATAGCTTAAAACTTCACTAAGAATTTTGGTACAAGCTGTATAATCCATAAATAACACTAAAATTACAAAAACATGGAAATGTTCCTGAAAGCAAAATAAAAATCAATACAGAGTCCTGAATTGACCTGTGATTCTTTTGAAATACACCCACACAGAGTTATTAATTAGAGGGGGGTGGGGGGAAGGAGGGAAGGAGCTGATAAAGTCTTGATTACCACTCAATAAATGTAATAAATAAGCTTAGCGTCTCTTATCATTTGCTACTTACAAAGAAAGCTAAGAGTCAAGATTTTCTGTGCAAATAAAACAAATATAACCAAAATCAGAAGGAAAGGAAAAAACTTATCGACAGTTTATCACATAAAGGTCTCCTACCAAAAAAGATAAAGAGCTTTGTCAAATCTTGAAGAATACAAGTCATTCTCCAATTGATATGTGGTGAAAGGATAGGAAATGAAGAAATCAAAACAGTTTTAGTTCAGACAGAATTCAGAAAACAGGAATAAGGACCTGAGGTACAGGGTATTCACAACTCAGGATTAAAAGCTGATAATAAAAATGTTAAGTTGCTAAATGTAAAATAAGACAAATTAGAAATAAAAGGAAACATTGTACTACTTTGGTGTAAAAGAAGATTTGAATTCATATTCAGAGAATTATAGTGAGGTTAAAGAAAAAAAACCTGTACCAGGAAAAAAAATAAAAGCACCTCCAGGAAATTTTGAAAACAAAGTTAACTATCTGGAAAAAAGAGATACAAAATTGTAAAGAAGAAAAAAATGAACTTCAAGAATTAAATAAGAGAAAATATAGAAAAATTAGGAAAAACACAGTTTATAGTCTAACAAATGTTCTGAATCATTGATTAGAAAAATGCAACATAAAACATCCTTGAACCACATTGACTAAAATGATTGAAAGAAGAAACAAAAAAATGGAAGAGATGTGGAAAAATTGGGACACATTCATTGTTGCTAGAATTGTGAACTTATCCAACCATTTTGGAGAGAAACCTGGAATCATGCCCAAAGAGTTATTAAATTACTGTTATACCCTTTGACCCAGCAATATCACTACTAGGTCTATCCCCAAAGATAATTAGTGCAAAAGGAAAAGAACCTATATTTCTCAAATGTCCATAGCAACTCTCTTCGTGGTGGTAAACAAGTGGAAATTACAGGAATGTCCATCAATTAAGGAATGACTGAATAAGTAGTAGATGATTGTGATGCAATAT
>JAQQSK010000457.1:0-18856 GCA_028658325.1 Potorous gilbertii
TTCACCTTCCTCTTCTGTTAATCTTGACAATATATTTTTATAAAATATTCATCCATCTCACTTAGATTGTCTATTTTATGGGCATACAATTGGACAAAGTAATTTCTAATTATTGCTTTAATTTCCTCCTCGTTGGAGGTGAGTTCACCCTTTTCATTTTTGGTATTGGTAATTTTGTTTTCTTCTTTCTTTTTTTTTTAAATCAAATTGACCAAAGGTTTATCAATTTTATTGTTTTTTTCATAAAACCAACTCTTAGTTTTAATAGTTTTCTTAATTTCAATTTGATTAATCTCGCCTTTGGTTTTCAGTATTTCTTATTTTGTATTTACTTGGGGATTTTCAGTTTGTTCTTTTTCCAGCTTTTTTAGCTACATACCCAATTCATTAATCTTCTCTTTCTCCATTTTATTCATATAGGCATTCAATGATATAAAACTTCCCCAACGACTGCTTTTTACAGTATCCCATAAATTTGGGTAGGTTGTCTCATTATTTTTATTCTCTAAAATGAAGTTGTTGATTGTTTCTATGATTTATTGTTTAACTCACTCATTGTTTAGGATTAGAATATTTGGTTTCCAATTAATTTTTGGTCTATCTTCCCATGGCCTTTTATTACATATAATTTTTATTGCATTATGATTTGAGAAGGATGCATTGACTGTCTCGCCCTTTCTATACTGGATCGTGTGGTTTTTGTGCCCTAGTACATGGTCTATTTTTCAATATGTGCCATGTACCACTGAGAAAAAGGTATATTCCTTTCTAAACCCATTCAGTTTTCTCCAGAGATCTGTCATATCTGCCTTTTCCAAAGTTTTATTCTCCTCCTTAACTTCTTTCTGGTTTGTTTTGAGGTTAGGTTTATCAAATTCAGAGAGGGGGAGGTTGAGGTCCCCTACTAGTACAGTTTTCTTGTCTGTTTCCTCCTATAGCTCCCATAACTTCTCCTCTAAGAATTGGTATGCTATATCATTTGGTGCATATATGCTTAGTAATGATACTGGTTTGTTGTCTATGGTGCCTTTTAACAGAATATATTTTCCTTCCTTATCTCTTTTGATTAGATCTATTTTTGCTTTTACTTTGTCTGAGATTAGGATTGCTACCCCTGAATTTTTTTACTTCAGCTGATGCACAATATATTCTTTTTTTCTTTCTCTTTCTCTTTTTTATTTAAATTTATTTAAGTTTTCAATATTCATTTCCACAAAATTTTGAGTTCCAAATTTTCTCTCCATTTCTCCCCTCTCCTGACCCCAAAACACTGAGCATTCAAATTGCCCCTATCACCAATCTGCCCTCCCTTCCCTTATCCCCATCTTCTCTTTTGTCCTGTAGGGCAAGATAACTTTCTGTACCCCATTACCCGTATTTCTTATTTCCTGGTTGCAAGAACAATACTTAACAGTTGTTCCTAAAACTTTGAATTCCAACTTCTCTTCATCCCTCCTTCCCCACCCATTCCCTTTGGGAAGGCAAGTAATTCAATATAGGCCATGTCTGTGTAGTTTTGCAAATGACCTCCATAATAGTCATGTTGTGTAAGACTAACTGTATTTCTCTCCATCCTATCCTGTCCCCCATTGGTTCTATTCTCTCTTTTGATCCTGTCCCTCCCCAAGAGTGTTGACTTCATATTGCTCCCTCCTCCTTGAATACTTATTTTGCCCTCTGGTTCTAGAATATCAGGGCAGTTTTCCTTGATAATTTAATGAAAGATGATGTCTAGGCTCTTTCTTTGATCATGGCTTTCAGCTAGTCCCATAATTTTTAAATTGTCTCTCCTGGATCTATTTTCCAGGTCAGTTGTTTTTCCAATGAGATATTTCACATTATCTTCCATTTTGTCATTCTTTTGGTTTTGTTTTATGATTTTTGGTTTCTCATAAAGTCATTAGCCTCTATCTGTTCCATTCTAATTTTGAAAGAACTATTTTCTTCAGTGAACTTTTGAACTCCCTTTTCCATTTGGCTAATTCTGCTTGTTGAAGCATTCTTCTCCTCTTTGGCCTTTTGAACCTCTTTTGCCATTTGAATTAGCCTATTTTTCAAGGTGTTATTTTCTTCAGCATTTTTTGGGTCTCCTGTTTTTCATGCTTTTCTTGCATCTCTCTCATTTCTCTTCCCGGTTTTTCCTCTACCTCTCTTACTTGATTTTCAAAATCCTTTTTGAGCTCTTCCATAGCCTGAGACCTTTGAATATTTATTTTGAATGTTTGGGATACAGAAGCTTTGACTTTTATGTCTTTCCCTGATGATAAGCATTGTTCTTCCTCATCTGAAAGGATGAGAGAAGATATCTGGTCACTAAGAAAGTAACCTTCTATGGTCTTATTTTTTTCCCCTTTATTGGGCATTTTACCAACCAGCTTTTTTACCAACCAGGACTTTTGGGTCCTTTGTCAAGAGTAGGGTATACTCTGGGAATCTGTGAGATCTCAGTTCCTCCAAAGTGGCACAATCAAGTGTGTACACTGGTCTGGGAGCAGGAAGGGATTTTTGTGCCCAGAATCTTAGTAGATACCTCTCCACAGCCACTTGACCTCCAGTTCCACCAAGCCAGCACTGGGGGGCTGGGATTCAGTCAAGCTGTGGGGGCAGGGCTACCATTCAGTGCCAGACGAAGACCAGCTCCCTCAAGGCCTCTACACATTGCCAAGGTAATAATTAGCTCCTCAGTGCCCCCAGGGGCTTTTACGATCCAACAGTGGATTCGGGCTACTGCAGGGACTGAGGTGGGAACTGCCACTGCCCACCCGATGCAGCCTCTGTGGCTGAGGCCAGAGCTGTGGGAAGACCCTTCTCCCTTCCCGGACAGCTGTAAAAATCCCATCACTGACCTTTGGGTTGTGGGTTGAGGGATCTGCGAACCTGCTGCTAGTGTGACTGGGGATTTGGAGACTGGAGATTCTGCCCCAGAGGGCTATTTTCTAGCCTCGTGGCCAAGGCTGAGCTGGGCTCTGCTCTGAGTCTGGTGCAACAGACGTTTCCTATGGGCCTTTCAGGTCACCCTGGGCTGGAAATCTCCTCCACTCCATTGTTCTCCACTTCTGCTGCTCCAAAATTTGTTGAGAGTCCCTCTCTACAGGTATTTTATGGGCTGTGTGGGGAGAGCCTGCCTTTGTGTGTCTTTCTACTCCACCATCTTGACTCCGCCCGACACACAATATATTCTGTTCCAGCCTTTTACCTTTACCCTGTGTGTATCCCCCTGTTTCAGATGTATTTCTTGTAGACAACATATTGTTGGATTATTGTTTTCAATCCATTCTGCTATCTCAGTTTTATGGGAGAGTTCATCTCGTTCACATTCACAGTTATGATTACTATCTGTATCTTTCTCTTCATCCTATTTCTCCCTTTCTTTATACTTTCATTTCTCCCTTCATTTCCTCTAAACGGATTTGCTTTTGACTACCACCTTCCTCAGTTTTCTCTCTCTTCTATCAGCCCCCCTTCCTTTTCTTTCCCCTTTGCCTCCTACTGCCCATAGAGTAAGTTATATTTCTTTATTTAATAGGGTATGTTATTCTCACCTTGAACCGAAGCTGAGGAGAGTAAAGCTCAATGTTCATCTCCCTCCTTTCTTTCCCTCTAGCAAAGTATGTTTTTGTGTCTCTTCATGTGACGTAATCTGCGTCCTCCTGTCATCTTCTCCCATTACAATCCCTTTGCACCCCTTAGTTTTTTTTTCATCACGTCTGCTGCTGAAGCTTCTTGAGTAGGAGAGATCTGTGATCAGACTTGTGCTTTTCATTTAGCAAGCTGTGTCAAAAATGAGTTGGAGAAAGAAAAGGCTAATGTCAGGTCATGGCCTTGGCACCTAGATTTTTTTACTTGTCTAACATACCTACCTAGGTTATTGTGAGAAAAATACTTTAGAGTGTTGCTTAAATATGAATTGTTATTTATTGACATCAGAATAAATTGGTGATTTTGAGCATGCCAAGCAGTAGCTATTGAGCACATCTTCAGTTTACTAAGGGAACTGCTTCAAGGAAAAGATAGAAAAGATCTTCTTAATTAGTCAGAAAAAACTTTGGTGAAAAGGCTAGTTAATTATTTACATTTCTTCTCAATTTTTGGAGCATAGGATTTCTGAGAGGTTCGCAGAGAAGAGGAAACTAAGTGGGAGATGAACAGACAAAAATGTTGTATGTAAATATAATAATCTTAGATTACATTTCTATAGCAGTGTATACAGTATATAAAGTTTTAACCTGAATACAGTCCCATATTCAAATTCAATTAGGTAGGTAATTCAAATTATTACCTTTATTTAATGGATGAGGAAAAACTGAGTTGTAGATAAATGGTATGCTAAAAGCCACAGAGCTAATGAAACACAAGGCTGGGACTCAGACTCAGGCCCTTTGACCCCAGGGCTTTCAGTGTTTCAGGCACCCTCTCAAATGAAAGAGAGACACTGACACTGCAGTTGTTGTTCCAGTTACTGGAAGGAATACCTGCTCTTTTTCTCTCTTCTGGTTCTTGTCAGCTCATTTTTAGATAGGTAGGTATAAAGTCATCTATCTTGGGCTGCATTCAGTTAAAGCCAGGGTAAGATAAGAGAATAAGAGAAGGAAGACTCTAAAGGAGTGTGTTTATTTTGGCTTTATTGTGGAAAGAACCCCATTTCTGACTTGGTACTTGAGTTTGGGGCAATTCCAGGCAACTCCATCTGGGCAGTGGGGTGTAGTGGGAGGAGCACTTGATTTGCAGGCATAAGACTGGAGTTCAAATACTTGCTCAACTTGTTTGACAATAACATTTCTGGGCCTCAGTCCTCATTTGTAAATTAATGGAGTAGGACTCACTAACCTCTAAACTCCCTGACAGATCCTATGAGTGGATGGCATGGAAGTTACAACCCATTTCTCAGTGGATTTTATATGAGTACTCTTAGAGATCCTAATCAGAATTTTCCAATGCACTTTATTTTAAAACTGTTGCTCCCAGCCTGACACTGGTTAGCATTTTGTATAGTCTTCTTAGTTTTAACAGATAATCCTATTTGTAGTTTTAATTTTAGTTGCCAAGATGATTATTTTTCTTCTTTGTGGCTGCACAGGTTTACTGTGGTGGCTTCACTGGTGTTGACAGTTCCCACATTAGAGATCTCTGTGTGATAACCTCATTTTGGTAGCTCCATTTTCGGTGGGCTATTGTTTAACTTCCAAGGATAGTGCAGAGCCCTTACACACACACACACACACACACACACACATACACACACACACACACACACCAGGGAATATTTTGGTGATTAATATACAAATCAGTGACTGTTGTTACAAATAACCAAGTGATCAAAGTTTTAAAAACAAATGTTAAAAATTGTTGTTTACATGTAACTGGGAGAAAATTAAATACTATATAAATAAATAAAACAAATAACCAAGTAAATATCTTTTGTCTTGTGTTATGGTAGGAATGCAGATTTTTAAACAGGATGCTGAGTAGAATAGATAGCATGTAGGGAAATTAAAGAATTCAATCCAGTAAGTTTTTATTAAAGATGTAAAACATAACTAAATGAATTTCTTATCTTGTCAAAGGCTAATATAAGTTGGTTATAAATAGCCTGTATCAGTATATTATAGCATAAATGCTATTTTCTGTTTTAGCTATATTGTTATATGCTAGACTGTGTGTATGTATGTATATAAACACAGAATACATACATGTTGCTGGTATGCCTCTGAAGTTGTTTCTAGGGAACTATTCAGGAAGCGGAAAGAGAAGCTACTCTTTGTGGACATCCAGCCTATGAGGTAGGTAGATAATATAGGTTATTGCCTCATTTTAAGGATGAAGAACATTCAAGACCTACTTCTTCTGTGACTCTTTCTGACCTTGCCATTTAGAATACCTTTTTGCATTATTTGGTCTAATATTTTATACTTCTTTTATACACAAAGTACATTCTAATCTGTAATGTGTTTTTTCTGTGTCCACCTCTTATTCCATCCTTTTACTAGATGGTGAGCTCCCTTGAGGGTAAGGACCTTGTCTTGTTTATTTTTGTATTTTCCATAGCACCTAAGTGTATTATTGCACATAGTAGCAGGTCCCTAATAAATGTTTCTCAAATGAATCAATCCAACTTCAGTGATTGTAGTGACTTATTTAATGTGAGGTGTTATAAAGATTAGGATTTTTTCCAAGCATTAAAATACAAACATGAACAGATTCTTAACTCAGAATTGAAAAACCAGGGAAATGTGATGGTCTGATGATAATACAAGTCCTCGATCCAAACCAATGCTACTGACATGAGCTTTTTGTTGCAAAATGTTGCTAGCAAATGTTAGTAGGGCCAGACCTAATGGCATTTGGGAGGATAAAGTTGTTACCACTAGTTTGTATCGTTGACATTTAGACATGAGTACATCCAGACATACTGTGTTCCCCCAACCTCCATGGTGTTTGCTTGCATCTTTAAATTATTGAAATGAGCTTTCTTGTGGATGTATTGAATTTGGGTGTTAGCAGATGCATACTTATGAGTAGAGTGACTCTTGAAATTTACGCTTAAAGGAATAATATGGATTAAAGACATAAGTTTTGAAGAGAGAATGACTTTGCTGGATACAGATGTGCTTTATTCACCTATTGCCAAACCAGATAATATTCTTTCCCTTGATGATTCTGAATAAGGTGGGCAAAAATAGTGATGCTTCATTCTCTGAAAAAGAAATTCTTTAGATTAAATACACATTAACCCATCTTTTCCAGTGCTTTGTGTGTTCATACTGCAGCAGAAAAGAGTGCTAGATTTTGCATTTCAAATTCCATTTCTACTATTTAATACCTTTATGACTTTAGTGATTCACTAATACTTTCCAATCCTCAGTTTCCTTGTATTATGATCCTATGAATCTGTGGAAAAGGTGGCTGGGCACAGTTAACAGGTAATTTTTTTTTCATATACAAGATTAGTTTCATATACAACCATTCAAATTTTTATACAGAAGAAAATAAGACAGCCCCAACGTAGCTTTATGGTATATGTAGGTAAGATGACATATGGCTAAGAAACATTGGTTTTTGTTCTCTCTGGATGAATCAATCATTTTCAAGGCATTTGTCTGTCATGGTTCTATTGGGGTTTTATTTAAAGAAAACTTTTAGCCAAGGATTGAACTAAAGTCTCAGAACTATAGAATTTTGGGGAAAGGAGAGAAAAGAACATTTCTTGGAGGGGGACAAATGTCTTTTAATTTTCTAATGGGAAGAAAATAATTCTATTTTTTCTTCTTCACACCTCTCCCCATCAGTTGAGAAAACCTTTATATCAAATATGCATAGTCAGACAAAAACAAATTCTCACATTAGTCATGTTCCAAAAGCTTTTTTATTCTGCACCCTGAACCTATCACCTCTATGTTAGATGTGGGTAACATGTTTCATTATGAGAACTTTGGAATTGTCATTGTGTTGATTAGAGTTCTTTAGTTTTTTGGAGTTGTTTGTTTAAAGTGTTATTGTATAAATTATTCTACTGGTCCTATTCATTTTACTCTGCATTAGATCATATAAGTTTCCCTAGGTTTCTCTAAAATTATTTGTCTTCAAACTTGTTACCACATAATAACATTCCATTGCATTCATATGCCACAATTTATTCATTCATCATGTGAATGATAGACATCTCCTTAGTTTCTAAATTTTTGCTACCATAAAGTATTACTATACTATAATATAAATATGTTTGCATGCATTGGTCCTTTTACTCTTTCTTTAAATTCTTTGCAGGTATAGATCTACTAGTGCTATTACTGAGTCAATGAGTATTTACAGTTGGTATTATATTTACAGTAATTTCATTTTGTTCAAATTGTGTTCCAAAATGACTGTACCAATTCATAGGCACACTTATAGCACATTAAGATATCTTTTCCCTTATAACCCCCTCCAGCCAATCTGAGGGGTTTAAAGTGAATGCTCACAGTTGATGTAAGTTATAGTTGTCTAATTGTTTGTGATTTGAAGAGTTTTTTCATATAGCTATTGATAATCAGGATTTCTTCCTATGCAAACTGCCTCTTCTTATCCTTTGAACATTTATGATTTTGGGGACTAGCTCTTATGCATATTAATTTGAATCTATTGTCTGTCTATCTTGAAAGTAAGATCTATACTAGAGTAACTTACTACAAAGATTTTTTTTCTCCAAATAACTCATTCTCCATTTAACCATTTTGGTTTTATTTAGGCAAAACTTTTTAAAGTTTATATAATTAAAATCGTCCATTTTATCTTCTGTGATCCAATTTTTCCTTTTTTAGTTATGAACTCTTCCCATAGCAATAGATCTCAAAGTTAATTTCTTCCTTGCTTCTCTAAGAGAAAAAAATGTTTCTGAGAAAAAAAATATTGTTTTTTTCATACCATTTGGTAAAATTATACTGGAACACACAATACCACTCTTAGCAGTGGATGTGAGACAGAGAAATAAAGCTGGAACCACATGCCTGAGATGAACTCTGGCCATGCTGCCTGCACCGTTTGTATATAAGAGTCAGTACTTTCGAGGGGATCAAGATTGGAAAATAGAACTTGTGTATAAACAACAAAATGTCTAATCTCTGTTGGTATTCCCCATGTCGAGTACAGATATGAGAAGTGTACAGTCACGTGTAGTTATGGAGAATGGTATAGCAAGGAGGAGGGCTCCGCTGCAGCGTTCCAAGGCTCCTTCTTTGACCTTCAAAATGCAGCCCAAAGCTCCTGTGAGGTGTCTTTGTTTCATGAGTGTCACCCTGTGAATTGCTTTAGGGTCCTGGGATACAATGGAGCCCAGGCACAGGATACCACAAACTGGAGAGCTAAGCAATGATATGTGTCACAGATTGAGCCTAAGGCAGGATGTCTGCTCTCTGATCTTTGCTGACTGAGTTCGACCCTATGGCCTTAACCCGTCCTTAGAGAAAAGGGTGCCTGGTAGTAGACACCAGTGAAATATCCCTCATTTTTCTACCTTCTATAAAATTAGTAAAGTTAAATAGGATAAAGATAAAAGTCTAAGTGATAGAGAGTAATTGCCATGAGGGGACAAATTTTGAAGGGCCTTAAGTATGAATAAATGCTAGGTGTGATACACAATTTTGAGTTAGCAACCTCCAGTATATCACCAAAAGACGAATACCATAGACAACATTAAAAGAATTGATGCAGTCTTTCAGTCTAAAAATTGTCAATAAATCTGAGCTTTTGCAAAAGGAATTTTTTTCCCTAGTGGACAATTTGGAGTTCTTTTTACTGCAGTTAACCATAGGGGGCACCAAGAAGCAATCATTACAGGAAGCATGCTAATAAATTCAATTCAACTCATTTAAATTCAGTTAGCATTAAGAGTCTACTATATTGGAGGCACCATGCTAAGCAATGGGAATGGGGGAAGGGGAGATAGAAACCTCCAAAATTGATCCCTGCTGAGAAGGAGCTTTCAGTCTATTAGGGAATTTGACTTTCACACAGATAAATGAATACAGTATAATTTGTGGAAAGGAGAGCATGCTTGTAAGATGATCAGGAAAGGTTTTCAGCAGTTGAGCCTTAGAGGATTTTAAGTAGAGGAGATGAACAAGGAATCCTTTGCAGGCATGAGAGTCATCCTCTCCACAGTATAGTCCAGTGGGAAGAAGAATAAAGCGAAGTTAACTAAACCAGAAAAGGTAGACTGGAACAGAGCCACAGGCTTTCAAGCCAGACTGAAGATTTTGTATTTTATCCTGTAGGCCAAATCACTTTGAAGCATTTTATGGGAAAGAAAAGACTGGGTTCAAGTGCCACTACTGACACACACTGATTCTTTGGCCCTAGACAAACCACTATATGCATGAGAGAAAGAGCCAGCCTGTATTTCTTGAGCAGAGGTCTGGTGTTGTCTGACTTAGGCTTCAAGAGTAATTTTTGGTTTCTTTTGGAGGCCAGATTGGAAAAGAATCAAGGACACCAAGAAGGAGGCTGCTGATACCGGACCTAGGGACAGTAGCCTAAATAAAATTCATTTTGAAATTGATTCTTTAAAAAAAAAATCAATGTAAATTCAAAATGTGAATAAGGGAAGACGTTAATAAATATTGGATACAGCTCTGCTTTATTTACCTGTTAGGAAAACCAGATAATATTCTTTCTTTTGCTGATTCTAACTAATAAGTATTCTGAAAAGAGAAATCGTTAGTACATGAAAATATTATTCCATCTTATAAGTATTCACCTGGACTGAAATTGATGTTTTCAACATGAATTTTAAAAAGCTCACCCTCTTTACAACTGAATTTTCTCCATGTTTGCTTAATATATATTCTGTGTAAAAATTTAGGTCCCACATGTGGTAGCATAAAAATATGCATATTTTTGTTACTATATTGACTCAGCAAATGCCTGATCATACTTGCCTGATTGCCTCAAGTCTTTCCTGCCATTTGCATGATCTACCAAGTCATTCATTCAACAAGCATTTGTTAAGCACCTAGTACTTAGTGTATGTGTGTGTGTGTGTATAAATGTATGTATATAAATATATATATATTTATGGTCCCTGCCTTTATGGAACTCACATTTGAATAGGCAAGACAACATACAAACAACTTTGTACTTTATATTTACAGAGGAGATGGAAAACTGGCAGCATGTTATTTCTATGTAAAATTCTTTTACATAGAAATGTAACAAGTTCTTAATTCTGAAGAATATAGTTAAGATATTAGGTTTTAAGATTTTTGTGAAAAGATTTAGGTTCTTTTGCAAATGCCTGTCCCTGCCAAATCCAACACATTACCATACCTGTGTTAGTCAATCAACAAACATGTATTAAATCTCTCTCTACTGTATTCCAGGCACTGTCCTAAGCACTGAGGATATAAGAAAGGGAAAAACATGGTCCCTGCCCTTAAGGAACTCATAACAGGAAATTAACTATCTCCATGTCAAGGGGAGAGAGAGAGGGAGGGAGGGAGGGAGAGAGAGAGAGAGAGAGAGAGAGAGAGAGAGAGAGAGAGAGAGAGAGATAAACAAAGAAAAAATAGGATAGAAGGAAATACACAGTAATCATAACTGTGAATATGAGAGAGAAAGAGAGAGATATAGAGGGAGGGAGAGGCCGGGAGAGAGAATAAATGGTAGGTAGACATTCTCAGAGGGGAGGCACTGGAGATGTGGGATGGGAAAAAGTGTCTTTAAGAAGGTGGGATTTCAGCTGAGTCTTGAAGGAAGATGTAGGAAGTCTGAGAGATGGGGAGGTGGAGGTGAGCATTCCAGATGTGGAAGAGCTAGGAGATGGAGAGTTGTTACCTTCAAGAATAGCAAGTAGGCCAGGATTGAATTTTAGGATACACAGAGGGAACTGACATGGTAGAATTAGAAACATTGTGGTTCTTCATGTCTGAAAAATGTTGGCAGAAGCAACTTGAGTATTTCAGTCTGAATCTGCACACCATGAGGCAGTGTAGTGTAGTGAAAATAACTCTGTGCTTAGAGTCCAAAGGCTTATTTCTTGGGCAAGTCACAGAACCTTTCTCTCCTCACCTGTGAAGTGGGAATTATAATACTTTACCCAGCCATCTTACAAATGGATTGGTAAGTCAGAAAATGTTCATACACCTGTGACTATTAAGTATTAATGATCCATGGTTTCACCCTTAGTTCCAAAGATTTAGGAGCTCAGATTTTCCCTGTATACCCAGTGGTGAACTATGTGAGTTATTTGAGCCATGTTTAACTCAAAAGAGATAGATTTGTAAACGAAATACAATTTTAATCATTTCAAGCAGTGGGAAATAAACTGACAGTAGACTTGGTACTGAGCATCTGCCCAGAACCTTCCCTTCTAATTGGGCAAGTATATTCAGGAGACAAATTATAAAGATGAGAAGGTCACTGATACAGAAAAAGAAAATTGGAAGTTCACAGAAGGAACAATCTAATGGGATATTGTTGCCTTCCTCTTCAGGGATGGATAATTTTGTCTTAAGAACTAGAACTAGAACTAGCTCTTGTTATTAGGCTCTGTCTTCATCTGACCAGTCTTGGAAGTTCATTGATGTAGCTAGCTCCTCTGCCTTTTTTTTTTTAGATTTCTTATCAAGACTCAGCTTAAATCCCACCTTCTTAAAGACACTCTTTCCCATCCCACACCTCCAGTGCCTCCCCTCTGAGAATGCCTGTCTACAGTTTATCCTCTCTCTGCTCTCCTCCCTCTCTCTCTCTCTCTCTCTCTCTCTCTCTCTCTCTCTCTCTCTCTCTCTGTTTCTAGATCCTTTTGTTCGGTGACTGCTTTCAAGTACTTTAGTTCTTTCAATCGGTATAGAAATTTAAATTGAATTAATGAATTCAGTTAATGTAGAAAGAGTCATTTCCAGACAATTCATCTGAAGTCAGACTCTCTATCATCTCCACAGATGAGTTCCTACGTGTAACTTCCTGGTTCTCTTTGTTACCCAACCTGTTTTAAAAGTCACTTTTTTATTCCCCCCTCACATCTTATTTAGTTACAAGATCCCATTAATCATCTCTGTAATGACTCTTTTATTTTTTCTCAACGATCTGTGCCCACTGCATCCACCTTTGTTGGGATCCTGGTCCCTCACCTCATGCCTGAATTGTCTCCTGTTTTGTTATCCCTCTTCTGCTCAGACTATTGACTTCCCTGGTTTGTTTAGAGTCTGAAATATAATCCCACTTTCTACAGGAAGCCTTCCCCAACCCCCCTTAATTCCTGTGCCTTCCTTCTTTTCATTATTTCTTATTTATCCTGTATTTACCTTGCTTTGTATATATTTATTTGCAAATTGTTTCCCCTATTAGATTGTAAACTCCTTGAGGTCAGGGTCTGCCTTGCCTTTTCTTGTATTCCCAGTGCTTAGCCCAGTGCCAGGTATGTGGTATATGCTTAATAAATGTTTATTGATTGGTGGCACTTAGGCTAATCTTCTTCAGACAGAATCCAGTTTGTTACTAACAGACCTTCTAAAAAGGCATGACTAGTCAGAGATTGTACTCTGAGTCAAAGGTCACTGCCAAACCATGATGAAATTTTGTAGAACTTACAGTAGACTTTGTTTTTAGATGTGACATAAAAACTTACTGTTTTTATTCCATTGTACTTTGAAATGTAGTTTTCAAAGTTGAAACACCAAAGTGAGAAAAGTAGCCAAGTTTTGATAGAGCTGTATCCCTCAGGAACTTTTCTCTAGATTTCTTTTGAGGATTCTAGAGAATAAGGATAGTCTTTCTTTGTTCTCTCCATCAATCCCTGACCTGTCTGTCAGTGGATAGAAAAGCATTGGGATTATGCCAATTGCATTTTCAGTAGTAATATAATTCTAGCTCCTAGGTTCTTTTTTGTTTTCTTAGGATTGGTTTTAATCTTTGTGAAAGCTTCCTGTACAACTATTAGATTTCATCTTTTCATTTTACTGCTAGTACCCTACTTCTTTTTAGACCACCCAGACCTCTCATCACCTGCCTTGCAGATTGCCCTCTTTTTCTACCCCACCTTTTTTTTGCAGGTTTTATTTGGTCCAAATAAGGTTAATCCATTAAACCTATTTCACAGACACTTGACTGGCTTTTCACATTGGCACTTTAAGTATATTTTATCCTTTGGCCAGCTTGTTAACCTGACACAGAAACTAGAGTATCCATCTCTTGGTTGTCCACATAGGATATATGGAAATTAGCTTTGGTTCATGATATAGCCAGGAGTATTTGAGTTGTTTTCAGTTTCAGAAAGAATTTAGGGAAGAATAAAAATAATTTTCGTTATGTATTAAAGGCATAATTTTAATAATTAGCTCAGCATTTGCTTTTCATTTGTGAAGATATTTCTAGTCTTGTGGTTTAATATTTTGGATGTCAATGAATGCCTAAGCACAGTGCACATATATAATATAGAAGCTTAAACCTCAAAGTTGGAAGGGACTTCAGAGGTCATCTGTTATAACTCATACCTGAAACACAGATCTCTACTAGAATATCCCAGAACAATGGGCATCTTGCTTTCTCCTGAAGACATCTAGTGATGAGGAACTCATTGCCTACCATTTTTTCAAAGTTCTGATTGTCAGATTTTTCCTCATAGTAAAATTCTATCTGCCTTTCTGCAACTTCCACAAATTCAGACTTTCGTCTCCTTGGACCAAGAATAACAAGTTGGAAAAAAGTGTAGAATTTGTAGAGACTTCTACTACATGGAAAATGGCTTCTGTCTATTCTATGCTTTGATCAGACCACATTTGAAGGACTGTATTTACTTCTAGGTACAGCATTCTGGAAGGATACTGATAAGTATGTCCAGAGAAGAGTGATCAGAATGGGAAAGGAATTGCAAACCATGTCACATAAGGATCTTTTGAAGAA
Source organism: Potorous gilbertii (assembly GCA_028658325.1). NCBI lineage: Eukaryota > Metazoa > Chordata > Mammalia > Diprotodontia > Potoroidae > Potorous > Potorous gilbertii. The sequence continues at coordinate 14,374 of JAQQSK010000457.1, forward strand.
ATGAGGAATATTTAGCATGAAGAAAACTTAGGAGGAATGATAACCCTTCAGACAGTGAAATCAGCATTCGTGGAAGAAAACAGACTAAAGTCACTAGCAGCTCTTTTCCACTACGCTTAGAATACAGTTACTTCTTTACTGTTCCTTCTTAGAATCTTTAGCTTCCTCCAGAGTTCCACTCAGGAGCTACCTGCTGTAGGAAAAAGTTCTTGCTCTCTATGCCTCTAGTTATTTCTCAGTATTCTTTCCCTTCAAATTAAAAAATTTCTGGTATCTTCCCCTTTTACACATTGTATCTCCTAGGACAGTGTCAGGTCCATGAGAACAGGGACAATTTTTTTTCCCTTTGTATCCCCAGTTCCTTAACATAATACTTAACACATAGTAGGTGCTTAATATTTATTTGAATCGAGTTTTACTGTTGTTATATCCTCTCCCTTGCCAGCAAACTAAACATGTGGCCAGACTTGCGGTCAAGCTTTCCTCAGACTCTGAGTCTTATAACTTAGCTCTCTTCCCCCATTTGCAAGTCTCCTTGATCAGTCTGCCTCTGATCTGCTAGGCATTCTGAGACACAGGTTGCAGGCAGTCCTGATAATTAATTGAATAATTAAACATAGGAGAGGAGAGAGCTCTTAAAGATTTTCTAGTTAAAACACTGAATTTTACCGAGAAAGAAACTGAGTCTCAAAGAAAATAAGTGACTTGTACAAAGGCAGTCAATAAATATTTATTGAGTGAATGGAAAAGCCAGGGAGACATATCTTATTTCTCAAGTAAGGAAGAGAATTGTTGCTTGTAGAAATATGCTCATTGCATTTTATTGATTGAGATCTGCTCATGTTTAGAGCTTAATAACACCTACCTTTCTATTCCTTTAACTTTGTAGATGTGTCTTTCAAAGAGACATACTTAGAAAGAGACAGGAGAGACTTCAGAAAAAGTAGTCTAAATCTTTATTCCTGATGTAGCCTTTGAAGCTTTCTGAGCTACTCTGTAAATTAAAATTATAAAATTACTTTTTAATCTTGGAATTTTTGCAAAATAAGTAGTGATTGTTAAAGTAATACCTGTAGCTTCTATGTTAACAATTTTGGGACTTTTGTAAAATAAAACTTAAAATAGGTGAACCAGTAAGGAAAAGACCAGAATGGAAGGTAGATTGGGTGGGGAAGGAAATTGACAACCCATATTTAGAAAGGAGAACTGGGAAATTAGTGGTATGCCATTTGAAAATAAAGATGGGTTTACATGTGAGTAGGCAAAGACTGAGGAATGTTAAACACCAGCCAGTACTGAAATTAAAATAGAGATGACTTGATAGGAGTGACCATAATTACAGCATTTTGCATAGTAATTTTTAGCAACTTATATGTAAAGATCTCAAAGTTTCAATTAATTCTATCTTAGCAACTTATATGTGAAGATCTCAAAGTTTCAATTAATTCTGTCTTTTAAAATTTTGTTAAAAAGCTCATTGTTTTCTCCTGCATAAAAAGGTTGAGGTATTCTCAAGACACTTATTTTTAAGCAAGTCACTCACCAAGGATAGAATTCAATGAATCTAGACTAGAATCTCAGAAAACAGAGATTCATAAAGAACATTGAAACATCTCTGGTTTAGAATGAGAAAGACTCTTTATTGGAGTGCAATAAAATCAACTGTTCATTGATTGCTCATCTTCAGGGTACAAACCTTCCACGGGTGTATGCTGTGCTTGAAGAGATGAAATATAAAGATATGAAAACTTAACTATCCATAAAATATTATAATTACCTTTCTGATTCCAGTCCCTTGAAACTGTATAGTCCTGGGGGTATCAATAGTGTGGATATCACTGATGTTGATTGAAGGAAGTACTTTGATAAGTTGGAGCCTACGGTAAGTCTTTAAAAGTTATGAGGGGAAATCAAAACCATGACCTATAAGGACCCATTAAAGGAATGACAGATGTATAGTGTAGTTAGGGGAAGACTTGTTCTTCTTGACCTTGAGGGCAGAATACTGTGCTGCCAGTTTTGCTATTCTTTAGGTTGCTACCTCCAGTCTTGTTGACTCCTGACAGCCCTCAGATATATAGATTATACTTATAATTCCTGGAACTCATACTGTAAGCTGACCATGAGGAAATATTGACTTTATTAAATTCAATTCAATTTTAATTTAATTTATTCAGTTAAATACACTTAGTACCACAAATGAGAGAATTTTAGCTGCCCTGGGAATAGAAAATACATGATGAAAGATGTATCACGAGACTAATAGAAGGGTAGAATCATAGAATCTCAGGTGCCATCTAGTGTAGTCATTCTCCCCATGACAACAATACCCCTCATAACATTAAAAGTAGTCATACAGGCTCTCCTGGAAGACCTCCTCTAGAAAACTGGGCTGTCCAAAACTAGAATGGGTTACTTGTTAGGAAATGTTTTCTTACTTCAAAGAGAAATCAGCTGCTATACAATTTCTACCCACTGTTTCTAGTTCTGTGCTCTAAGGTCTAGAAGAACAAATCTATTAAATCTCATACATGAAAGTTCTTCAGATATTAAAGAGAGCCCTAATGCCGCCTCCAGACTTTTCTACATTACATATCCCCCATTCCAGCAACATAGCAAAACCTGGTACCATGCTCTAAAATAGGGTGCTGATGAACCTACTGCTGAATGGACATACACATATTTGATGTTGTCAGGGTATATACCTTGGAACTTGCATCCCCATATTTAAATACAACTTAGGGAGGTAGTACAGTAATGAGGAATCCAAGTATTCAGGATTTTTTAAATCATAATTTTGTAGAATTCTTATTAAATGGGTTTCTCTATACTACTAATTGGTCAGTGTTTCAGGTAATAAAGAAAATAAGAACTTGGTTTATCATTACTTAATGTTGTACAGGTTTAAAAAATTAAAATAGCTATATTAGGATTTGGTCTTCAATTCACAGTAGTCAAAACTGGAGTAGCAAAGGCAGAGGTATGATTGTAACACCCATAGTCCTGAGCACCTGACTGGTAACTGTCCCCTGAAGTACTTATACTTTTTCTTCTCTATATCCAGGTTGTCCTGAGTTGGAAGCACCACTTTTTGATCCAAGTAGAAGACTGGCCCAATGTCTCTTCCTCATTTTTTCCTTTCTTTTTTCCTTATTGTAAGCCTACTACATTCTTCTTTCCTATCTTATACCACTTACATCTTAAATTCAAACTGTATAATAAAAGATAGTATGATTGTAGATTTAAGGACTAATAGATCCTTAAAAGATCATCTAGTCTAAACTTTAGCTGAAGAAACTGAGGCCTAGAGAAGTGAAGTGATTTGCACAAGGTCACATATTGTAGTAAATATCAAAGCTGGAATTCACAGTCAGATCCCATGTTTCCAGGTTTGAGCTCTTTACTGATAATCTTAAATAAGTTTACATCTTCAAAGATTAAAAAAACCCTACTCTTCCCCACCTGGCATTCGCATACAGAAATACACATTATATATGAGAAGTCAGTGTTAGAGGGGTGAGGGATAATACATATTAAACTTGGCAGTTTGGTTCAAATAGGACACAGGTTGTTTGCCAATTTAGTTCAGAAGATTGCTTCCATAAAAACAAGTAGTGGGGAGGAGCCAAGATGGCAGAGTAGAAAGATTCACATATGCTAGTTCCGAACACACAGCCCATAAATTACCTGTAAAAAGGAACTCCCAACAAATTCTGGAGCAGTCGAAGCCGTGCACAGAGTGGAGGAGACTTCTATTCCAGAGAGCCCTGAAAAACCGACACCAAAGGTCCATTGCATACCAGACGGGAGCAGAGCCCAGCCCTGCCCTGGTCATGTGGCACCGAGAGGAGCAGATCCGAGCAGGCTTCAGGGACAGAATCTCCTGTGGCCATGAAGGTCCCTCCACCCACAGGTGCACAGGTCAGTGAGAGAGACTTCCGGGCAGGCCGAGAGGGAAGCAGGGTGTCTCCATAACTCAAGCCCCCTCAGGAGGCAGCGGCAGAGGCAGCAGCAGAGGCATCGGCGGCCAGGAGCTCCTGGAGAAGGCAGGAGCTGAGGTCCATTACTGAAGGTCTCCGCATAAATCTCCTGAGGGAACTGAGCCTGGGAGGCGGCCCTGCCCCCACCTGAGAACCTGAACTTAATCCCACTGAATAGCATCCCTTCCTTCCCCTGAAAGCCCTGAGGGTGGGGAACAGCATTTGAATCTCAGACCCCAAGCACTAGTGAGTGCTTGGTGGAGAGGAATCTCAGAAGTCAAGTAACTGGCTGGGAAAATGTCCAGAAAAGGGAAAAACAATAAGAAGGTTATTTTCTTGGTGACCAGATGTTTCCTCCTTTCCTTTCTGAGGAGGAAAAACAATGCTTACCATCAGGAAAAGACATAGAAGACAAGCCCTCTGTATCCCAAACATCTGAAATAGATATCCAATGGGCTCAGGCCATAGAAGAGCTCAAAAAGGATTTTGAAAATCAAGTTAAA
>JAQQSK010000458.1:0-18855 GCA_028658325.1 Potorous gilbertii
CAGCCAGTTACTTGACTTCTGAGAGTCCCCTCCACCCCTGGCCTAGGTCTGCCCAGCTAGTGCTTGGAGTCTGAGATTCAAAGGCTGCTCCCCAGCCTCAGGGCTTTAGGCGGCAGGCCTGGCTGCTATTCAATGGGAGCTTAAGTTCTGGTGCTCAGGTGGGGGCAGGGCCGCTTCCCAGGCTCAGTTTCCTCAGGGGGTTTATGCTGAGACCTTTTGTAATGGAGGTCCTGCCTGAGCTCCTGCCTGCTCTGGCCACCTGCTGCCTCTGCTGCTGCCTCTGCTGCTGCCTCCCGAGGGGGCTGAGTCCCAGAGACACCCCGCTCCCCTCTCAGCCCATCTTTCTTACTGACCTGTGCGTCTTTGGGTGGAGGGACTTTCGTGGCTGCTGGAGATTCCATCTCTGAAGCCTGCTCGTATCTGCTCACTCCTCTCAGTGCCGCGTGGTCAGGGCCAGGCAGTGCTCCGCTCCTGTCTGGTGCTTGATGGACCTTTGGGATCGGTTTTTCAGGGGTCTCTGGAACGGAAATCTCCTTTTCTGTGTTGCTGCGCAGCTTTCACTGTTCCAAAATTTGTTAGGAATTCTTTTTAGAGGAAATCTATGGGCTGTGGGTTCAGAGCTAGCATATGTGAGTCTTTCTACTCCGCCATCTTCCACTATGATTATATTGAAATGTACATGAGAATATATACGCATTATATAGCAGACACATCATTATAAGATTTCATGAAATTCATATTCAGAAATCTTTTGAAGGGCAGCATCATAGTTCAGTAGAAAGAATACTAGAATTAGAATCAGGAGAAACCTGTAATAAAATCCCATCTTTTATTTATATTTACTGGTTGTGTGACTGTAGGGTAAGTCAGAAAAGTCATCTAATTTCCTCATCTATAAAATGTGTTCAAATGTTATCTCTCTTGATTGGTTGTCAAGAAGATCACATATGATCTTGTACAGAAAAGTGTTTTGCAAACCTTAAAGTACTATAAGCAAACTTCTATTTCTAAGAAGTTGTTTTGCAGGAGAAAACATGGAAATGTAGTTACGGATTATAAACTCATAGAATTAGATTCATTTAAATCTCAGAGAACAATTTAGTTCTAACTCTTACCTAACCCATGAGACTCATCTATAAAATTCCCAAGAAGTGACTATCTTCCTTTTACATGAAGACCACAAATGATAGGAGGTCATTCTATGTCTGAACATACAGATTTACTAATTTTCCCTCTTGTGTTGAGCCAAAGTCAGCTTTCCTATCCCTTCCTTTAATATTAAAATTGTTTCATAAGTCACCAACTTTTGGGTTTGATTAGTTAGACAGTTTTGAATGAAGAATTACAGAGTCTCAGGGAGACAAACCATTTGTAGAGTCATAGTTCTAGTTAGTAGAATTGTCCTTTCCTGTAACACACACACACACACACACACACACACATACACACACACACACATTTCAAACCTTAATCTTATATCTAAAACTTCTACCAATTTTCCCTTCCAGTTTTGCCTCTTGGAATCAAGTGGATTAATTTTTATTCCTGATGCCCCGTGATAGTCTTTTAAATACTTGAAAGTCTATTCTCTTTCATGTCTTCTTTTCTTCCAAGCTAAATGTCTACCAGCTGATTGTAGTATGATCCAATCTTATGGTACTTAGCTGTTTTGATGTCTCCCACCATGGTCCCTCACTGTACCCACAGGGATCTCCAATTTACACGTAGAATTGGACATAATATTATTGATATCTTCTGTCTACAGGAAAATGTATTGTCTTACTTATTTTTCTTAATTCTTGCAGTTATTCATTTCTTAATTCCCTTATAAGATCATATTACCTTAATATCTTTTTACTGCCATAGTGTGACCATGAGTATGTAAGTCATTAAAACACCCAGATCATTCTCAAATGACCTTCTCTCAAGTTACATTTCGTCATCTTATATGAGGGATGATGCTTTTTGAAATAGTGTAGCCTATTGATAGTCTAACATCTGCCATATTAGCTATCTCTCCTTGCTTTGCATTATTTATATATTTGATGACTGCCTTCTGTACCTTTTCTCCAAGTCATTTATCAAACAGTACTAAGCCCAGGATAAATTCCTTGGACCCTACACTAGAAACCACCATCTAACTTGACATGAACTCAATGTGGATTACTCAAGATCTTATTGTTCAATCAGTTCCAAATATACTGAATTGTATTATCATTTAGAAAGACAGTATGGCATAGTAGACAGAGGGCTGACCTTGGGATAACTTTGCTGCTGTCTTGATTCTGATACATAGTTGATATGTATTCATGAACAGTAAAACACTTTTTTCCTCATTGTCCCCAGGTACCTGTGAAAGTAATTTATAGACTTGTTGATTTGCATTGGTGGTCAGAATTTCCAGGTAAGTAGTATTGATGAAATGACAGGTCTAAGCTAAAAATGACCCAAGCTTAGCATCTAGTCCACATCATTCTATTTGTTCACAATGGTGGTGTGACTGGCGATGTCAATGATTTCTAGATAAACTAGAGCTACAGCATTCCCCTAATCCACTACCAATTAGCATTGGCCACCCCTACTCTAAATAATAAGACAAGCAAAAATAAACACATAGTTTTATAAGACTTATACTTGAAACTGACCTGTCATCACTTCTGACTTTTCAGGAATTGTGACTAAACATTCATTTATTAATGTATCATTATCTTGCCAGGAGTCAGTCAAGCTGATTGGCCTATAATTTAGATTACATTCTCTTCCTTTTCCTGAAATCAAAACATGTGCTCTTTTCCAATCCCCTTCTCTATAATCTTTCAAAGATCATTAACAGATCAGTCAAAACATTTGCAAATTCTTTCACTAAACTACAATTTATTTTATCTGAATCCAGTTTTTCAAATTCATCCAGGACAGCTATTGTTTAGTTCTATCTGATTCTTCATGATTCCATTTAAGGTTTTCTTAGCAAGAAGATTGGGATGGTTTGCCATTTCCTTTCCTAGCTCATTGCACAGATGAGGAAACTGAGGCAAATAAAGTTAAGTGACTTGCCCACAGCCATACAGCAAATGTGTCTGAGGCCAAATTTGTACTCAAGCCTTCCTGATTCCAGGTCCAGTGTTCTATCTACTGTGCCACCTGGAACAACTTATTATTTCCTTAGTTAAATCAAGTTTTCATTCCCTATTAGCCAATTTTTTATTCACTGTTATTCATTTTAGTCAGTCATCATAAGTCCAAAGATTATTTGCTATGGTAGAGAAAATGGAAGTAAATTGAGAATTAAGTCATTCTGATTTCTCTCTTTTGTCAGTGATCACCCTTATAGCTGAATGTGTTAACACCGTCCACTGCATCTGTCAGTAGAAGACATGTTTTGCTTTACTCCCTGACTCTTTTCTTGTCAGTTTGTCACTACACCCTCTAGACCATTACCTCTTTAATCATAATAAACTACAACAACGCACAGTTCAGGTTTTTGTGAAGCAACAATTTTTTTTATCATATTTTAAAGTATTAAAAACTAAAATAAAATAAAACAAAACTAGAACAAAGATTAAAACTTCCAGAATTCAAAAAGTAATCCATCAGACTACAATGAATAAAAAAATAAAAAACAAACCTATTAGAACAGGTTCCTACTTGGAGAGGAAGGGAAATGATGAGGAAAGATTATATTACTGGTTTCATATCCTCTTCCATGGCTCCAGTTTTATTTGGGTCACTCAAGCTATCTAGATCTCAGCTATCCAATTTGTATATCTGTACACTCTGGTTTTGGATCTATGCTAGGTATCAAAAGTTTCTTTATTAGACTTCAGCCCTCAGGTGGGGCTGCTGAAGCCCTACTTGTCCTTTCATCTTCCCACCTATTGGATGGTTACATTAATTCTCAGGATTTTTCCATGAAGATCCCAGGTATCTCTATGAACAAAGTCTATGATTTAAAGTGAAAGAAAGAAATTGAATCCCCAAACAAAAATAGTTCATGCCAAATATTTTCTTAGTCTCCTAATACTATCAATGAAAACTGGGGTTCTTAGTCTCAGGAAACTTGGAAGACTTGAGTATTCTAAGACCCATTTAGTTATACTTCTCACAATGAGGAGGTTCCTTGAGAATCTTTACATTGTGAATATGCCTTAGTGCTAGATACTTAGTGAAGGTTAGTCTCAGATTCTTTATCAGGTTTATAAAACATAGTACTGGCTTTCATCGTTTCTGCATTCATCCTTCCTTTTCTTCCAGAAAGCTATTCTTGCAATATTTCTATATTTCTTGGGATCATGCCCCCTCTCTTCTTGAAATTTCCAATCTAATTTTACAAACTCAAGAGGTCTTTGAATATTGATACACATATTATTTTGATGATGAATTAGTAAGGCTGTTTCTATAAGATGACCATGAAAATTAGTCCCATGTTTCTCTAGTCATATTTCTTAAAGAGGATACTATTTGAAAGCTCTGTGATTTCATCAAAGTGGGCAACCAGTCTGTGAATAAACTGATCAATCCTACTGAAGGGTCCAAATCATGGGAGGTTTAATGACTTTCCCTGAATGAGTGATTTAGTAAGGGGTCAGAGACAGAATTCAAATCTAGATTTTCTTGACTTCAAAGTACTCAATCTACTCTGCTAATTGCTTCTGTACATTGTATGTATTAAAGAGAATTGGTGGTGATTAAGCCACCTGTGCTCTGAAGCTCACATTCTAAGGCTAAAGCTCAAGCTTGGAATCCTTCACAATCCAAAATCTACTCTCCATAATTTCTATAAAACCTTCTAGTAAGAAAATATTTTGGAAATCATTTACCTCAGAGAAGTGTTGAGTGCCTGGATTGCCCTGCTGTGACACCATTCTCAAAGGATCATTCTCATGCCTAGTGATTTAACAAATGTCTCTGAATTTGTGGGAGGTGGTGGTATGATTTTCCCTACTCCAAAGGTCAATAAAGTATTAACTTGATCTGAGCAAATGTGAGCTAATCCTCAAAGAAGGATTAAGTCGGACTCAGTAGAGAATATATTGCCTTCTCATCCTCCTATCCCCATGCAAATGACACTTGAGGTAGAGTCAACTGTGACTTTAATTGTTCCTGTCATGTTAAAATAACTTTTTGACATGAATTTAATCTTATTGCTGCTACAAATACATGAGCTAATTTGAACTCGAGATATGAATGAGTAGAGTCAGTGACCTAAACTGATGTGATGTTGTTAAATCACAATTAGCTTCAGGATAAATGCAGTGGGAAGAAACCCATAGCGTTTCGAGGCCTGACCATTGTTTTTTCAATGATTGCCGTGATGAGCCTGGGTTGTCATACAGTCAGTGAGTCATGTTTGTCACTGGAGAAACAAGATGTCAAATGTTAATGACATGTAGTTGTCACATGCAATATTATTGAAGAAAGAAATGAGAAGATGCTGGAAAATACGTGGCTTTTTTTACATTCTTTATCCGTTTTGGAGGAGAGAAGGAACATTGGCACTGTGATTATCCAAGAAAACATTTCTAACCTTAGACCACTACTGTCACAGGACATAACTTACTAGGAGAGTAATAGCCTTGGGATGTTTGCCAAGCCACCTGCTGGTGATTTAGTCAGGGCAAGTACCAGAAAAATCATGCTCCTGCATGTTGTGAGGGAAAAAAAATACTCCTTACTGTTCTAACTGTATAAAAACAGGGGTTGTGAATAGACTTGTCAAGAGTACCTGAAATAACCCGCAAAGCAAATATTTGGTATTTAAAACGTTGTATTTAAATGGAATGACTCTCTCTCTCTCTCTCTCTCTCTCTCTCTCTCTCTCTCTCTCTCTCTCTCTCTCTTTCTCTCTCTCCCTCTGTCCCTTCCTCCCTCCCTCTCTCTCTCTCTCTCCCTCTCCTTTTTCCTCTCCCTCTTCCTCCTCCTCTCTCCTCAAGTGAATAGATTTCTTCACCTCTGAAAACCACTCTTGGATCATGAAGAAACATATATTAAGTTCTTGGTGGGTACTCCTATGCTAAACTCTGGAAATACTAGCTGAAGCAAGCAAGAGAATCCCATTACATTTTAATAGGAGAGGACAAAAGTATAGTGTAACGGAGGTCAGGTACAGTGTCTTGGATGAGGAAATCCAAAGAAATGACAAGAGGAGTTATTAAGAAATCATGATATCTAAGCCATTTGTAAATGAGGTTGTAGAGGGAATTCCTAGAAGGGTGGGATGTGGGAGTAGATAACCCCTCAGGTTTTTTCTTGCCGTAATGTCATATGTTGTTATAATGAAGGTTTTTATGTTTCCCCTAAATGAGCTAAAAGGTTAATCTAGAAAGTTATTTCCACCATGGTACTTCCTCCATCGTTACAGAAGGCACCCCCAACACGGATTATTACTGGGGCTGCAAGGAGATCACCCTTAGTGGTATGAATGTGTTTATCTTCTGAGTCCCTCTGTATGTGTGTAAGAGAGCATTTCTTTAGCCTGTGCTGGTTTTCTGGGGATGGATTTTTATTGAGCAGGTTAGTAATTCAAGTCAAAAACTCAGCTGAAGGAAAGCCAGATTCAATTGATGAAATTCCATTCTGGTGATCAGGAAAGAGTAGGAATACACATGTACACATATATAAAATATATGAATATAATATATAAATATATTTATATTATTTATAATATATATAAATAATATAAATATATATTATATAAATATATTTATATATTATTTAGATATAAATATAATATATAAAATATAAATATATATACAAATACACATATAAAGTGCCATAAAATGTTCAACATGATCTTCTTTGGCAATGAAGGATGAACACACACCAAAACATGTTCAACAAATATTTATTGTGCATTTTAGTACTGTGTGAGATGTAAATGTTTGGGACACAGAAATGGAAAACAAGTCTTAGACTATAGGTGTATGACATCATTTCTATGACTGTTCAGATAACTTAACCGCATACAGTTCTACCTCTAAGACTCAGAATTCTGAAATTCCTCTGCCTGTATACTTCTGTGTCTCTTGCTGTAACATGTGTGCCACAGATTTTCTTCACTAACAAAATACCTTCAATTTCCATGATCTTTCTATCTTCTCTCATTCTACCTCTTCTTTCCTGGCTCCACTTCCTTCTCATCTCTACCTTGAACTTAAAATGAGCCATTTTAATGAGGCACAGTCAGCTCCTTTTGAATTCCTCCCAGGCTCTTCACTTGTTTCTTTACTTCCTAACCACCAACTCTGTCTTCTTTACTCCCATTCTTATTATTGTGTAAAATATTTGTCATACACACATGTACATGTATGTGTGTGTATATGTACACACAGCTATTCTATATGTGACAAGCAAAATGGGTGACCTTTTCTAACAGTTCATGCATTCTAACATCTCTGTTACATCTTTGACTCATACACATATTCCAAAGTCAGTGGCTCAAATTTTCTTCTTCCAATGGAAATTCCCCAAGTCCCCATAAGTTATCCCCAACAGATGTTCTTACCTCCCACTTTATCAAGACAGATATTGTCTTCAAAGAGCTTCCTTATCTCCCCTTTTCAAGTCCCCAGGACCTTAAGATTCACAAAAGGAAAAATCCCACCCATTTGAAGTGATCAAGAAATGGTTTATGAAGGAGTTGTCATGTGATGAATATTTAGAGTAGTTTGTGACTCCACAAAATGTTAAAGATGTAAGAGATATTGTGAAAATAGATGTCAGTTGGGAAAAGGCTATATTCCATCTAAGAAATCCCCACGGGATTTTAATGATTTCCAATTTCTTCAAAAAAGAAAGGCTCATAATTTTAATGTTAATCTTCCATTCATGCTATACCGTTGCAGATTTTATAGATCACTAAAAGCACCATGGCACCACACATGGCAGGTAAGTGATTTAGAATTATTTCCAAAGGAGAATTATACAAGAAAGCTAATGTAGAAAATATAAAAGGAATGTATGACAAAAAAAAATGAAGTGAGCTGGACATGCAATGAAACCAGAGACAAAATGACTGTATTGTATGTTGGTGCCCAAACAATACCAAGAGACCCCAAGGAAGGGCTCCAGCACATTGGGTAGACATTTATGAAAAATTTATGAAAAGGCATAGACAGGATAGGCTGAGATGGAATGAGAGGACTGTTAATTTTGCAATTGCTCTATTATATCTATAAGGGATAAGTCACCCTAAAGCAATCACAGATCATAGGAATAAGTCTAACATCAGAACTCTGGATCATAACATACACATGTTGGAATTCTCTATTCCATGTCATATAAGAGAGAAAATGAACAACTTAGTTTTATACTCATTCAATTTGATATATAGGAATATACATATATATATATATATATATATGGATATTGTTGTTCAGTTGTGTCCTACTTTACATGACCCTGTGGATTTTGTCCATAGGGTTTTCTTGGCAAAGATACCAGAGTAGTTTGCCATTTACTTCTCTAATGTGTCCCCATCTTTCAGTTGAGGAACTGAGGCAAATAGAGGTCACACAGCACAGAGTCACACAACTAAAGAGTGTCTGAAGCTAGATTTGAACTTAGATCATCTTGACTCTAGGCCTGGTGCTCTAGTCACTGTACCATTGTGCCACATAGTCTCCTCATATATGTATGTGTGCATACATATGTATATATATATATATATATATGTTTCTCTGTGTAATATGTATATGAAAGTGTATACATATCTGCACGTGCATGTGTATATGCATATATGCATTTGCATTTATATATGGACATGTGTATATGTATATATGCATACATATATACATACAATGTATGTATATATATGTGTATACATATACATGCAAAACGAGTATGTGAATGTGAATGAATTTATATGTATATATTACATACACATATGTGTATATAATGGAACTATATCCATATGACTGTATATATCCATGAATGTTGCACATATAAATGTGCATATATGTATATAAATTTGTGCATATACAAACACATATTTCTTCTGGTCTATCAACAGACAATCAATAAGCATTTATTAAGCACTCACTGTTTTCAAGGCACCTAACTAAGCTCTAGGGATGCAAAGACAAAAAGAAAGAAAGACAAAAAATAGAATCCCTTTCCCCAAAGAGCTCACAATTGAAGGAGGAAGACAAGCTGCAAACAATCATGTACAAAGGATCTATATACCAGATTAACAAGAAATAACAGTCCTGAATGAAATTAAGTATTTAAGTCCCTTGCATCATGGCTAGAGGTCAGTCATCACTCCAGCTAAGTATTTGCCTTCCCTTAAGAACAGACTTGGTGAAATGTACGCTCGATTAATAGCATTCGATAGCCTGCTAAGACAATGATTTCTAGTTCTCATTTGGAGGTCATTTCAGTGAATTCTAAAAAAAAATCTTCAACCAAACTTCTTCCATTCACTTTAATTCAGGAAGTAAAACAGGTGATATTAGTACATCTGTTTCACAAAATCCAAACAGTGATAGGATAGGAACTGAGTGCTTTCCTTTCACAGGCAATTTCATCATATGTTGTCCAGTGACATAACTTCACCACAAATACTACTTTTATTGTTCTTTTTGTTCCTTGTAGTCATTTTGTATCAGACAGTCCAGTAAAGGATGATCTTACATAGAATAGCCATCATGTCATCATGTCAATCATTTGTTATCTTGGGGTTAACTGGTAGAATTCTTTCTTAAAGACTAGGTTTGAAATCCAATTCACTCTAGCTCTCATTGATTTGCCAGCAATAGGTCCCTGCCCAAGAATGACTTAATGGTTACTTTTGGGGAGCAGATAGCTCAGAGTGAATACCAATAGTAATTGTTTCTCTTTTGGCCAGAAATAACCCTGAGAGTCTCCTCCTCCCAGTTTGATGATGATGATGATGATGATGGTGATGATGGTGGTGATGGTGGTGATGATGATGGTGATGTTGATTAAAGAGCAGATTCCTTAGCTCACTTAAACAGGTCTATTCACTGAGTTGATGTTACGCCACTCCAACTTAGAACTTGAAAAGACTTTAGTTTAAAACAAAAGTCAAGGTCTCCCACTGCATCCTGGGCCATCTCCTGTTATGCTGGTCTATTTCTGCTCACTGGACTCAGATGGATCTGGAGAAGAAAGTGAGGCTGGTGATTTTGAACAGTTCTCCATCATTTTAATTTAATTCACTTGCAAGTCATGTTATCATTTTCCTTATGTCATGGTCCTCTTTGAGAACGATGGACAAACTACACAAAAAAAAGTATTAAGGGAGGGAAGACACTAGATTTAGGAGGCTTGTAGAAGAACTTTCTCATGTAGAAGGTAAAATTTAACTGAGACTTGAAAGAGGAAAAAGAAAAGGGAAGCCAGGAAGCAGATGAGGAGAGAGACTATTCCAGGCATGTGATATAGCCAATAAAAATGACTGGAGCTAAGAAATGAAATGAATCTGAAAGTTCCATCTAGTATAACCTCCTCTCCCTGCCCATTTTACAGATAAAGAACTGAGGTCCAGGGAGATCAAAAGACTTGACCTAAGTTCCACACAAAATAAATGTTGGAAGCAGGATTAGAACTCAGAAGTACTGCTTCCAGAGTTAGTACTCTTTCCTCTAAACTAAACTATCAGTCTTTCCCTTTCTAGTGTAAACCAATGGAGTTGTATTCAGAATTCAAGGCTATCCCATTGAAGGGATGGCAAGTCAGCCAACTGGTGAGTGCATATTCTCATGCACCCTTGACTATTTTTGGAGGCCTTTTGTTTATTTGTTGACACACAAAAACGGAATCACTTACTCCAGCACAAATTGCTAACACAAAATGCCCTATTTGGCAGCCATCCCAGAGCAGTGACTATAAACACATGTTTAGGTTGCAAACTGCATTTCGCTTAAGATAATTTATCATTTCCCCTCCATAGCCATTTCAAGTCGTTAGTCAGACCTGTGTAAATGAATCTCAAACTACTACATTTTTTTTACTTTCTCCATCAAGGAATCAAAAAGTATTCCATGTAAAAGAAAGCTTAAGAAATCTATATTAGAGAAGTCACATGGTTTTCTGCTAGTTTAACTTCAATTTTTCATCATTCACTCTTTAATTAGAGAATTAATTAATTTTAAACGATAGATGAAGCACAAGAAGGAATCTTAAAGGGTCTCTAATTCATCCCCTTCAATTTATAGATAAAGGAACTGGGGCCTAGAATGGGAAAGTGACTTCTTTAAGTTCACATAGCTAATAGTTAGAAAGTGAAATGTGAACTGAGGTCTTGGACATGAGAGGCAAAACTTGTTCCACCATTCTACACTGCCTCCCTAATATGACTTTGTTTCCAAAGGCATTATCCTTAATCCCATGATTAGCTATTCAACATACAGTCCTACTTATAACGTTTAAGTAATACAACCTCTTAACAGTTTTTAGCATATTTTATGTAATATATATTCATACCTTTATGATATATAATAAATATATGATATGTTTATTTTAGATAGCATTTAACATCTTATAAGACAATGAAAATTCCAAATAAAAGTAAATTATACTGACCCTGGGTTAATCACTTACTTCTCATCCTCAGAAATCTCTTAAGAATGGTTGCAAATCTACATTAGTATAAGAAGTTTCATTCTATATAATGAAATCACAACACAAGATTAATTGTGTAGAAGTATGGGATGAGGGCAAGTGTTGGTGAAGTTATTGACATTCAACTTAATGGTATCTCCATTAATAATCACTTAAGAAATATGATGAATGACTTTATTGTATGATTCTGGTCTCAATTTTACATTAATATGATTATGTTTTGATATGCATTTGTTCAGACACGTCTGATTCTTTAGGACCCTATGAACCATAGCATAACAGTCCCTTCTGTTTTCCACTGTCACCTGAAAACGACCGAACTCATATTGTTTCCACAACACTATCTAGCCATCTCATCCTCTGTCATTCTCTTCTCCTTTTGCCTTTAGTCTTTCTCAACATTGGTGTATTTCCAATGAGTTCTGTTTTCCAATTTTGTGGCCAAACTATTTAAATTTCAGCTTCTGTATTTTTTTCTTCCAATGAGTAGTCTAAAAATAATTTCTTATGGTATTGACTGATTTGACCTTCTTGCTGTCCACGGGACTCTTAAATCTCTTCTCCAGAAGTACAGTTTAAAAGCATCAATTCTGCAGTGCTCAGCTTTCCTTATGGTTTATCTCTTAGGGCCACACATTAGAATTGATATGTTGGGCTATATAAACTTTTGTTGGCAAGGTGATGTTTCTGCTTTTAGCCATAGCTTTTCTTCTAAGAAGTATCTTTTAATTTCATGACTACAGTCAGTGTTTGCTGTGATCTTTGAGGCCAAAAATATAAAATCAGACACAGCTTCCATTTCTTCTCCCTCTATTTGCCAGGAACAAGTTACCCTGAATTTTATTTGTTTGTTGTTAACATTAAGTTTCAAGCTAGAGTTCACATTCTCCCTTTTCACCCTGACCTAGAGGCTTGTTAATTCTTTTTCACTTTTTAATATCAGAGTAGTATCATCTGCATATCTGAGATTGTTGATATTTCTTCTGGCAACCTTAATTTCACCTTCTAATTCATTTAGTCTACCATTTTGAGTAACGTACTCTGCGTATAACTTACATATATGACAATATGTTCCTTGTTGTATTTCTTTCCCAATCTTAAACCAATCAATTGTTTCGTATTCAGTTATAACTGTTGCTTCTTGACGCACCTACAGGTTTCTCAGGAGACAAGTAAGGTGATCTATTACTCTTTAGAACTTGTCATATTTTGTGGTGATTTGCATAGGCTTTAGTGTAGTCAATGAATCAGAAGTAGTTGTTTTTTTCCAGGAACTCCTTTACTTTCCCTATAATTCAGTGAATGTGGTCGATTTGGTCTCTAGTTCCTTTTCTTTGAAACCAAACACACACACACACACACACACACACACACACACACACAAACAAAAAAACCATGCTCTTCTGATAATTTGTCCTCCCTTTTATCAAGCCCCCTTATTCCAATTCCCTCCCCTCTATTGTTTTGTGCAGCAAAATAGATTTCTATACTTCATTGCCTGTATATCTTATTTCCCAGTTGCATGCAAAAATGATTTTAACATTCATTTTTAAAGCTTTGAGTTCCAAATTCTCTCCCTTTCTCCCTCCCCACTCACCCTCATTCACAAAAGACTAACCACATTTCCTTCTGTCCTATCTTTCCTTTGACCTGTCCCCTCACAATAGTATTTTCTTTTGATTATCCCTTTCCCCAATTTACTGTCCCTTCTATTATCTTCCCTCTCCTATCCCCTTCCCCCCTGACTTCCTGCAGGGTAGAATATATTTTCATACATAATTGAGTGTGTGTTACTCCCTCCTTTACCCTAATCCCATGAGAGTAAGGCTCACTTATTCCCTTTCATCTCCCCCACCCCATCCCCTCTGTTATAAAAGCTCTTTCTTGCCTCTTTTATTTGAGATGATTTGCTACATTCTACACCTCCCTTTCTCTTACTCCTAGTATATTCCACTGAACAGTAAATTTTGTTTTTCAGATATTCTCCTTTCATATTCAGCTCACCCTGTGCCCTCTGTCTATGTGAATTCACACAAACATACAGATATAGTCATATATATATATATATTTATGCACATGAACACATACATACACATAAGCCCATGTATATATACATATAAGCCTATGCATATACACACATATCCACACAACCCACATATATTATACATATATGCATAAACACACACACACATATGTGTGCATATGTGCACATACACATGCATACATGCAGTTATACACACATAAGTATACATATACGTATATGCATGTACATATATGTATTGTTATACAGTGTATATGTGTCAATGTGTATATATACATATTGTGTATACACACACATATATATGTATATATATATATATATATATATATATATATATATATATATATAAAATACACACAGACACACATAAAATATGTGTGTCTGTGTGTATAAAACCTGTAACTATTCTAATACTGAAAAAGGTCTCATGAGTTACAAATATCATCTTTCCATGTAGGAATGTAAAACAGTTCAATTTTAATGAGTTCTTTATGGCTTCTCTTTCCTGTTTACCTTTCCATGTTTCTCTTTATTCTTATGTTTCAAACTCAAATTTTCAATGCAGCTTGGACTTTTTCAACAACAATGCTTGAAAGTCCTCTATTTCATTGAAATTCCATTTCTCCCCTGAAGTATTATACTCAGTTTTGTTGGGTAGGTGATTCTTGATTTTAATCCTACCTTCTTTGACCTCTGGAATATCATATCCCATGCCCTTTGAACTGTTAGTGTAGAAGCTACAAAATTCTGTATTATCCTGATCTACAATATTTGAATTGTTTCTTTCTGGCTGCTTGTAATATTTTCTCCTTGACCTGGGAACTCTGGAATTTGGTTAAAATATTCCTAGGAGTGTTCCTTTTAGGATCTCTTTTAGGATCTCTTTTAGGAGGTGATAGGTGAATGCTTTTCATTTCTATTTTACCCTCTGGTTCTAGAATATCAGGATAGTTTTCCTTTATAATTTCTTGGAAGATGATGTCTAGACTCTCTTTTTGATCATGGTTTTCAGGTAGACCAATAATTTTTGCATTCTCTCTCCTAGATCTATTTTCCAGTTCAGGGCTTTTTCCAATGAGATATTTCACACTATCTTCTCTTTTTTCATTATTTTGGTTTTGTTTTATAATTTATTGATTTCTCATAAAGTCAATAGCTTTCATCTATTCTAGCTTTTGGACTTCCTTTTCCATTTGATCAATTCTGCTTTTTAAAACAATCTTCTCCACATTGGTTTTTTGGGCCTCTTTTGCCATTTGAGTTAGTCTATTTTTAAAGGTGTTATTTTCTTCAGCACTTTTTGGGGTTTCCTTTAGCAAGCTATTGAATTGTTTTTCATGATTTTCTTGCTTTGCTCTCATTTCTCTTTCCAATTTTTTCCTACACTTCTCCTATTTGATTTTTAAAATCATTTTTGAGTTCTGCCATGGCCTGAAGATGATTTCATGGTTTTTTTGAGGGGAAGCTTTGAATGTAGGAACATTGACTTCACTGTCTTCCTCTGGTTATATCCTTTGGTCTACCTCTGGTTGCATGCTTTTTTCTTCCTCTGCTTGTATGCTTTTATCTTCGTCATACAAGAGGACGGAAGAAAATACCTTTTCACCAAGATAGTACATAAACTTCTATAGTTTTATTTTTCCCCCTTTTGTGGTATTTTCCCTGCCAATTACTTGACTATTACTTTTGAGCCCTTTGTCAAGTGGAGGGTATTCTACCTTAGGCTTCATAGGGTTTGTGCAGCTGTTCTCTGAACTATCTCTAGGGAACCTATAAATTCTCAGTTCCTCCAATGCGGCATAATCAAGGAAGAGGTATCTACACCTCTCCTGGCCTGTGTTCTGGTCTATGAGCAACCACAAGCATTGTTTTCTGCCCTGGAACTGCAAGTAGGATTCCCTCTCCACAGGCACCACCAGCTCTGCCACACCAGTGCTTCTCCTCATCCCAGGACTGCGACTCAGGACTGAGACTCAGGTAAGTTGCTTGATTGCCCCACAGGCTGAGCGCTCCAGAAGAGGCAGCTGCTGAGGCTATTACTGGGGCCAAACCATGTTTGCCTCTCACTCAGGAAAGGGCTTTCTTACTGACCTTTGAAGCTGTCTTTGGCATTTGTGGGTTGAGAAATCTGCTGCCTCTGATTCAGTGCCCTGAAGTCTGCTCCAGTTCTGTCTGTGCTGGTGTGGTCCACACTGTGCTGCACTCTGCTCCAGGCCCTGTGTAATGTATCCTTCCTACCAGCTTTCCAGGTTGTCTTGGGCTGCAAATCTGTTTCACTCTGTCATTTTGTGGCTTCTGTTGCTCTAGAATTTATGTAGAGTCATTTTTACAGGTATTTTAAGGGATTTGGGGAGAGAGATCGAGTAGATCCATGCTTCTACTCTCCCATCTTGGCTCTGCCCTCCAGGGAAGCATTTTTATTGTATCGTTTTTTAAAATTTTTAAATAGCTCAACTGGAATCCCACCACTTCCATTAACCTTATTGTTAACAATGCTTTCTAAGATCTATTTGACTTCATTCTCCAGAATGTATGGCTCTAGATCTGTAACCACACTATCATGGTTATTGGTGATGTTTAGATCATTCTTCTACAGTTATTCTGTGAAGTCTTGCTGTCTCTTCTGAATCTAATCTATCTCTGCTAAGTCCCTATCATTTTTGTCCTTTATCATGCTTATTTTTTAAAACTAAACATTACTTTGAGATCTCTAATTTCTTGAAGGGATATCTTGTCTTTTCCATTCTATTGTTTTCTTCTATTTCTTTGCATCACTCATTTAAGAAAACCTTATCTTGCCTTGCTATTCTCTGAAATTCTGTACTCAGTTGTATCTTTCCCTTTCCCCTTTACTTGTCACTTTCCTTCTTTCCTCAGTTATTTGTAAAGCCTCATCAGACAGCCATGTTACTTTCCTGTTCTTTTTCTTTAGGATGTTTTTTTGTTTCTGTCTCCTATACAATATGGGAATCTCTGTTCATAATTCTTTAGGTACTCTATCTACTGGATCTAATCCTTTAAGTGTATTCATCATTTATACTTCATATTCTTAAGGGATGTTATTTAGGTCATACTCATACGGTCTGATGCTTTTCTCTACTTTCTTCAATTTAAAGTCTGAATTTCGAAATAGGAAGCTCATTATCTTAGCCACAGTCAGCTCCAGGTCTTGTTTTATCTAATTATATAGAGTTTTTATAAGAGTAAACTTTATAGTCAATTTGATCTTGATATTGACCATTTGGTGATGTCCACGTGTAATTGCCTTTTGGGTTGTTGAAAAAGAGTGTTTTCTATGCCAGAGAGACCTTTTGACAAAACTTTACGAATATTTGCCCTCTTCCTTTTTGTCTACCAAGGCCAGACTTGCCTGTTATTCCAATTATCTTTGGATTTCCTACATTAGCGTTCCAATCCATTATGATGAACATGACATCATTTTTGATGTCATTTCTAGAAGTTGTTGTGGGTTTTCATAAAACTAAGTAACTTTGGCTTTTTTGGCATCAGTAGTTGAAGTATAGGCTTATATTACTGTGATGGTAATCTGTTTGCCTTGGATCAAAACATGTATCATTTGGTCATTTATCGTACTTCATTACTGCTTTTGTCATCCTTTTATGATTATGAAGGCTACTCCATTACTTTCAGAGGATTCTTGCCCACAGTAGTACATGCAATAATCACCTGAATTAAATTTACCCATTCCTGTTCATTTAAGTTCACTGACATCCAAGATGTTAATGTTTAATCTTTCCATCTCCTTTTGACTGCATCCAGCTTACTTTTATATAGTTTTACATTCTAGATTCCTGTATAATACTGATCTTTACAACGTTGGATCTCCTTTTCATAACATGGTGCATCTCTAACTAAGTTTCCTTTTGACTTTGGCCTAGCATCTAGGCCAAATATTTTTATTCAGTTTGGGTTCAGTCAAAGGGCTGCACTTGGGAACCCAGAGGGTCACATGAGACCTTGAATCTGCGGGTTCCCCATTCCTGGAGCTACTTATAGTTGTCCTCCACTCTTCCCCAGTAACATGTTGGACACCTTCTGACCTGAGGGCCTCCTCTTCTGGTGTCATATTTCCTCCAACTGATCATGTCATGGGAGTGGAGGGCTTATGTAGCTCAATGACACTATGAGCTATCCTTTGCAGACTTACCCAAGACAGAAAGGTCAATGGGCATTCTTACAAATGGTGATCCATTGGAGAAGGACATGGCAAACCAGTCCAATATCCTTACCAAAAAAAGCCCAATGGACAATAGTAAAATGATTATGGTTATTTAATCATTTAAGAATTTTAAAGTGTTTGTTGTTTTCTTATTTGTTCTCAGAATTCTACTAACGCATAATAGTTTTATACACTCTGCTAAATGGATAGACTCTGGGTACTCAATTCCAATTGATAAGAAGGGAGAAAGGAAAAGTAAGGTAACTGGTAGAAACAGACAAGAATCAACCATGTTGATTTCATGAACGATGTGATACTGTTTTTATCATTCTAGTGCCAGCAGCCTCCCCAGAATGTTGCAGGGCTAACACATGGTTTTAGAGCCACAGGGTTCAGATTTAAATCCTGACTATGCCCTTTAATCTTTGTGTGTACCATTGGGCCGATCATCTAAGTTCTCTTGTTGCTCAAGAAATATAAAATAAGAGTGAAACCAGGCTAGATGATCTCTTAGACCCCTTATATCTCTAAATCTATGCTTCTGTGACCTATCCCATTTAACACAGTTATGTACATATCCCAAAGGATATATTAGTCCAATTATGTTTTCCTATTAGTAATTTATGTATTTTGTCCTTGGAGATTGCTAATATTTATGAGAACTTTCTAGGACAGAATTTTGTTTAGAGTAGATTTAGAAAGGAATAGGATAGAGACTGGATCTATGACTTCTTTGGTATAGGGAACTCTCATATAATATGCCTTACCCAATGCAAATCAACACTTTACCTAGAACTCATATTCTTAGATAGTTACAGAAAGCACTGGGAACTTAATTATTTTGGCTAAGGTCATATAACTCATTTGAGGAGGAGATAGAACTTTAATTTCAGTCCTATTGGCTCTGAGCCTGGCTTACTACACACTAAGCAATACTGCCTTTGGTGTTTTATTAGAATAAAATTCACACTGGATTTTTTTTTTATTTTTAATTTTTATTTTATTTATTTATAAATGTTCTACAATCACTTCCTTAAAATTAAGATTTTAT
>JAQQSK010000459.1:0-18834 GCA_028658325.1 Potorous gilbertii
AAAAAAAAATAAAAAGAAATCATAGGTCCTCAAGGTAATTCCTGACATCAAGAGACAAACATTGTCAGTCCAATATGAAAGCATCAATCAAATAAACTTTTAAAATAAGCATCTAATAGGGCAGCTACATGGCCCAGTGCATAGACAGAACACTGAACTTGGAATCAGGAAGATTTATCTTCATGAGTTCAGGTCTGGCTTCGGAAATTTACAAGCTATATGACTCTGGGCACATCACTTCACCCTGTTTGCCTCAGTTCCTCATTTATAAAATGAGTTGGAGAAGGAAATGACAAACCACTCCAGCATCTCCACCAAGAAAACCCCAAATGGGGTCATGAAGAGTCAGACTCAACTGAAAAGACTCAACAATAACAAATGTTACAAGTTTTATTGGATAATACAATTGTGCAATGTTACATATTAACAATGCTAATTTAACAGTTTTCCAGTCATATTTACACCTCCACCAAAAAGTGATTTTTAATAAATACTTTTTAAATTCAATTAAACAAACATCCCTAAATCATCTACTGTTTTCAAGGAATTGTGGTAATAGCCTTGATACCTCCAAGTAACTTTTCATTTACTTTGTATGTTTGGACAAGTTGCAAGAATACAAGTTTAACGGTATCTCACTCATGATGAGGAGGGGCTTGGCAAACTGAATCAATGTGAGTTAGGGTTGTTTTTGAGGTGGTGGTCAATGATAATAGTGAAAGTTACTATAGACTGAGGGGAAATAATTGCTCATGGATGGAGAAAATGAAGGGGAGAGCCAAAGGAGCTTTCTTCGAGTCAAATAATTAAGCATCCTCCATGTGTAGTAAATTCCTACTGTGCACTCTCAAGTTATGTTAGAAGGACAGCAATAATACAATGGCCTGAATAAAGAGGTATTTTGTGAACAGTTAATACTTCAGTTAAAAGATACTTTAGCTTTATAACCATTAGGATGATAATAGGCCAGACATGGAGAGATGATCACAGAATGCCAAAGTAAGGAAGACAGAAGCATTAGCAGGTGATGAGGTCTGCAACAGCTGTGGGGAGGCTGTGGGGCAGTGAAGTTTTAACTCCTGTCTGGGTGATCACAAGGTATCACCAGATTATAGTGCTTTGGTCTTGTTTGTTGGGTTAAGAAATGGAAATCAATAAATTAGAACCTGTAGTACTGAACCCCTAGCAGTCACGGAACAATTCAAATAAAAATATTTTAAAGTCCCATGAAAACACCAGAAATATGATTTCATTAGTCAAGATTAAAAACACAATCAGACGTCTATACAGCACAGCACACAATAGAGGTCCAATAAACCCTCATTTAAAACCTCAGGAGTCAGATTCCTGAAACATTCTACTGTTTCTAAGAACAGGAAATTACCTCCCCAGCTCTGACCCAGATTCAGGCAGGGCAAACTCTTTAACAGCCAATGTGGGAGGGGGAAGGAGGAAGACAACAGTGATGCTTGTCATCATTTTATAGAGTCATGGAACTTTAACGCTGAAAAGGACCATAATGATGACCTAATTCAATTTTCTCATTTTACAGATGAAGAAACCAAGGCCAGAGAACTGAACTAATCAGCCCATGGTCACAAAACTGTTACTGGCAGACCGAGGATGAAGCATTGAGATCTCTTCATTGCAAGGGCAATGATCCTTCTACATCACATTCAGTTGCAATGATCCCACAATGAATAATATTAGAAAAGTTGACATATAATCTTAGTAAAGATAAAAACACATGAGTGCCCTCCATGTTCTCTGATTTACGATAGTAGTGTAATGTGATATTCCTAAAGCACAACTCCAACCAAGTCATTCCTTTACTCAATAAGCTCTTGGGGTTCTCTATTATCTCTAAGCTCAAATATAAACTTTTCTTTTTTTTCTTTTTTTGTATTTAAAGCCCAACACAACCCGACTCCAATCTACCTTGCATTCCAGACAAATTGACATTGTTGTGTTCTACACATAATACTTCATTTCTTTTCTGTTCCTTTGTCCAGGCTGTCTTTCATGCCTGCAACCAACCCCTTCCTCACTAATGCCTCTTGGAATCCCCAACTTCCTTAAAAGACTGCTAACTCAGTCTTGGATATTTTGCCCTTTCCTACCTCCCTCAGCCTCATCTCCCTTCTGATTGGAAGGCTCCTCCCAAAGTTTTCCTTTATAGAGGGTAGGAATCAGATTTCCAGCTCTCTCTACTCTCCATCTGCAGTTACGCATGTTTGGATTTTTTGTTGTTGGTGTTGCTGTTCAGTCATTTTTCAGTTGTATTTTACTCTTCTTGACCCCATTTTGGGTTTTCTTGGCAAAAAAAAAAAAACTAGAGTCGTTCTCCAGCTCATTTTACAGATGAGGAGCTGAGGCAAACAGGACTTGCCCAGGGTTACACAGGAATTAAATGTCTGAGGCCAGATTTGAACTCAGGAAGATGAGCCATCACTCTATCCACTGTGACATCTAGCTAACCTTTCTACTTGGTTTTAGCTCTACAAAATAAGATGGTTCTGCAGGTACCCCCCTCCCATGTCATTCTCCCCACCCCTTTCCATCTTCCTTTTGCGCACTATCTTTTCCTATTACATTGTAAGTTCCTTCATTTCCTTATTTGTATCCCTAGCACTTAGCACAGTGCCTGATACATAACAGCCACTTAACAAATATTTATTGAATTCAATTGAGTTCTTTATGTAAGTGTTGGACTCAGAGTCTTGAAAGCTCTGGGTTTGAACTGTGCCTCTGAAAATTACTAGCTAGATAATCATTGACAAGTCAGTCTGTGCCTTAGTTTCCTTATTTACAAAACAAGAATGATAATAGCTATAGGATCTACCTCACAGTGTTGAGGCAAAGCACAAATGAAAACATGTGAAATGTTTTGTCAGACTAAAAGTGCTATATAAATATTACCTATTATTAAACTAGACAGAATCTGGATCCTTCAAGAAACGTGTTAGACATTTGAGAAATGTTACAGATCAATGGTCCATAAAGCCCAGTATTATGGCTCCGGCAGAAGCATCAAATGACATTTCAGAGAAACTACATTTGTTCTTCATGATCTTAATAAGTGTTTGTTGAATTGCTGAATAAATCTCAAAAGTTTAAAAGGTTATGCTCTGAACAACCCTGGATCCTCTTAATAATCTGTTAGGGATTTTACCTCTATGAATTCACTAAACCTTGCTTGAACCCTTATATGTCTTATATGTCTTTAGGCTTCTCACATAGAGGCTTATAAGTAAGCTACTGTGTAAAATATCTTTTTTTAATTTGCTATGAGTTTACCACTTCCTCTTTTCAAGGGATTAACCATACTTCTGGCATTCAAAGATTTCATAAGAGAATCCATGTTAGCCATATTCTTCATAATTTTAGAAACTTTCTAAAATTCTATCAGAGAAATGAGGACTAATTTTTTTAAGACATTTTGTTAGCATAGTGAACAAAATACTTGGAATCAGTTCAAATCCAGCTTTAAACACTTATTACTTGTGTGATACTTTTAATTTTTTAATCTGTGTAAAACAGATTTAACAATAGAACCTACCTCACAGAGTTGTTCTGAGGATCCAACAAGGTAATATTTGGGAAAAAAAGTTTTGCAAAGATTCAAGTGCTATATAAATGTTAGTATTATAATTAACAATTTATCCCATCACCTTGATAATTTCTTTTTTCTGGACTCCATCTTTTAACTTCTGAATCAACCTCCAGTTCTGATCAGATGTCTTCAGGACATTTCTTCTTCCATGTCACAGTATGACCTCAAATTCAATATAATGACCACTGAACTCATCTTTTCTCTTATACCAACCCCATTTATCAAATTCACATTTCTGTCCATGGAGATAACCAAGGATAGGAGTTTCATTTCAGTACTTATTTTCCCAGTGCCTGTGTTTAACTTGACCTGGAGTCATCTTTGACTTTTTCTACTCAGAAAGGCAACAAGGTGGTTCAGTGGATAGCTTGTCAGCCCTAAAGTAATATGACTCATATTTCTGAGTCAAAGTTGGTCTCAGATTTTTTACTAGCTGTGTGACCCTGGGCAAGTCACTTAACCTTGTTTGCTCCAATTTTCTCATCTTTAAAATGAATTTAAGAAGAAAATGAGAAACCATTTCAGCAACTTTGCCAAGAAAATCCTCAATGGAATCATGAAGAGGGGACATGACCAAAATGACTAAATAACAAAAACCAAGGACAATAAGGCAATACCAACACAAAACATGCCTGCACCAAATAGCATAGCATCCAAATTTTCAAAGTAGAAGTTAAATCAGTTGCAGAAATAAACAGTAAAAATATACTAGTGGGAGACCTCAACTTTCTCCTCAGATATGGATAAATTCAACCATAAAATAAATAAGAAAGACATTAAGAAGATGAATAGAATTGTAGAAGAGTTAGATATGACAAACCTCTCAAAAAAAGTGAATAGAAATAGAAAGGAATGTACATTCTTCTCAGTTGTACATTTTACCTTTACAAAAACTGGCCATGTATTGGGGCATAAAAACCTCACAAACAAATGCAAAAATCAGAAATATTAAATACATTCTTTTCAGACTATAATTCAATAAAATTGCATTAATAAAGAGCTGTTAAAAAAAGAATAAAAATTAGTTGGAAATTAAATAATCTAAACCTAAAGAATGAGTGTATCAAAGAACAAATCATAGAAACAAGAAATAATTTCATTAAGGAAAATGAAAACAATGAGAAAACATACCATATGAGATGCAACCAAAGTGGTTTTTAGGGAAAAATTTATATCTCTAAAAGCTCACATCAGTAAAAGAAACATAAAAAATAACAGATCAATGAATTGGGCATGCAATTTAAAAAATTAGAAAAAGAGTACATTAAAACCTTCCAATGAAACATCAAATTGAAAATCCTAAAAATCAAAGGAGAGATTAATAAAACTGAAAATAAGGAAATCATTGAACTAATAAACAGAACTAGTAACTGCTTGAAAAAGCCAACAAAATAGACACATCACTGGTTAATCCGATGAAAGAAGAAAACATCAGTAACAAAAATGAATACACTACCAATGAGCATGAAATTAAAGCAATTATTAGGAGCTACTTTGTCTGATTATATCCCAATAAATCTGACAACCTAGAGAATCAATTAAAAAATTAGTTGAAACAATTAACAATTTCAGCACAGTTGTAGCATATAAAATGAACCCACATAAATCATCAAGATTTCTCTTTGTTACCAACCAAGTCTAACAGCACAAGATATAGAAATTTCATTTAAAATAGCTGCAAGCAATATAAAATACTTGGGAGTCTAGTTGTCAAGACAGATTCAGGACTATATGAACACAATTACAAAACACTTTTCACACAAATAAAAACAGACAAAAATAATTGGAGAAAAACTAATTGTGTAGCCACTGTAATAATAAAAATGACAATTCTACTTCAATTAATTTACTTATTCAGTGCCATATCAAAATACCAAAAATTTATTTCATGCAAGCTAAAGAAAATAATAACAAAATTCATCTGGAAGAACAAAAGGTCAAGAATATCAAGGGAAGAGGTGAAAAAAAATGTGAAAAAAGGTAGACTTAACAGTACCAGATCTCAAACTGTATTACAAAGCTGTAATCATGAAAGTAAACTGATACTGGCTAAGAAACAGAGTGATGGATCAGGTCAATAGATTAGATATAGAATAAACAGAATTAAATGACCATGATAATCTAGTATTTAGCAAACTCAAAGAGCCAGGCTTTTGAGACAAGAACTCAATATTTGACAAAAATTGCTGAGAAAACTGGAAAACAGTTGGACAGAAACTAGGACTAGACCAACACCCCATGGCATAAGGCTAAAATGGGTACATGGCTTAGACATAATGGGTGATATCATAAGCAAATTAGTATGGAAAAATTTAACCTGTCAGATCTACGAATAATAGAATAATCTATGACAAGCCAAGTGAAAGAGAAGATTGAGAGCAAGTAAAATGGATAATTTTGGTTACCTTACATTAAAAAGGTTTTATACAAAGCAAACCAAAGCAGCCTAGATCAGAAGGAGAGCAAGAAATTAGGGGAATTTTGACAGTAAATTTCTTTGATAAAGTCCTCATTTTTCAAATATATAGAGAACTACATTATTTTTTTAAATATCAGTCATTCCCCAAATGATAAATGGTCAAAGAATATAAACAGATAGTTTTCAAAAGAAATCAAAGCTATCTATAGTCATATGAAAAAATGCTCTGAAGCACTATTGATTAGAAAAATACAAATTAAAACAACTTTGAAATACCAACTCACACCTATCAGATTGGCTAATATGACAGAAAAGGAAAATGACAAATGTTGACAAGAATGTGGAAAAATTGGGATACCAATGTACTGTTGGTATATCACTAGTTGATCCAACTATTCTAGAGAATAATTGGGAACTATGAGCAAAGGACTATAAAACTGTGCACACCCTTTGATGCAGCAGTATCACTCCTGTATCCTAAAAAGATCAAAGAAAAAAGAAAAAGGACTTACATGTCCAAAAATATTTATAGCTGCTCTTTTTGTGGTGGCAAGAGATTGGAAACTGAAGGGATGCCCATCAATTAGAGGATGGTTAAAGAAGTTGTGGCATGTATATATGAATACGGAAAAGCTGTGCTATAAGAAATGACAAGAAAGATGGTTTCAGAAAAGCCTGGGAAGACATATGAACTGATGGAAAATGAAGTGAACAGAACCAGCAGAACACTGTACACAGTTACAGATAATGACTAACTATGAACTATTCTTAGCAATACAATAATCCAAGACATTTCCAAAGGACTGATGATGAAAAATTCTGTCAAATTCTAAAGAAAGACCTGATGGAGTCTGAATGCAGATTGAAGCATAATTTTTTAACTTTCTTTATTTTTCTTGCCTTTTTTGGTAACTCAGTTAATATAGAAACATGTTTGCATGATTTTACATGAATAATTGATATCACATTTCTTGCTTTCTCAATGGGTGTGGGGAGGGATGGAAGAGAAAGAATTTGGAACTCAGTTTTTTTAAAGGAATGTTTAAAATAAATAAATAATTTTTAAAAAATATGTATAGCCTATTTTTTCTCATGGCTCTTACCACAATCTAGACTGATATCCTTATCTGAGTACAATAGATTCTTAATTGATCTCCTTACAATCAAACCTTCATATAGTTGCTAAATTAATCTTTATATAACAAAACTTTCATTGTGTCATTCTCATTTATGAAACTCCCCTAGCTCTCTCCATTTCACATACTATCAAGACCAAAGTCTTCATTTCAACTCAAAGCCTATCAGAATTTAACACCTTACTAACCCATCTTTTCCTCTGACTTATTCCTTATATTTAGCCTCTCCTCTAGTCAAACAAGTATCTTCCATAGCCCCTACACATGGCATTGGTTTTCACATCTTTAAGCTTTACTGGTGTCATTCTTCTTCATGACTTGCCATCTCAATTTCTCCTCCCTTTTTTGTTTGAATGGTTCCATGATCTCACTGACATAGATATTCCCTTCACAGTTCATACCCGAAATCACAACACCTTTCTCATCTTTTGCGATTTTCCATGTCCTTTCACAAGTCCTCTATAGAGAATCTACTTCTCAAAGATGAAGCACTTCTCTAAATCTAACATTTACTAGTTACCAACCCATCTAGCAAGATACCAGCTAAGTGGTGGAGTACATAGAGCAGTGGACCTAGAGTGAGGAAGACCTGAGTTCAAATCCAACCTTAAAGACTTATTAGCTGCGTAATTCTAGGCAATAACTGAATCTCTCTGCCTCAGTTTCCTCAACTATAAAAAATAGGGGTAGAAGGGATAATAACAGCCTCTATATCCCAGAGAAGTTGTAAGGATCAAAGGACATGATACTTTGTGAAGTGTTTATCAGAGCACCTGGCCTATAGTAGGTACTTCATAAATGCTTCTTTTCTTCTTGTCCTTGGGTTAAAAAACATCTATTCCTCCTCCATCCCACCTTCTACTCTGATCTTATATTATTTTTCTAGATGGCATCTTTTATGCCATCTCTTAAGTACAGATCATCATCATCATTAGACGATTAACTCATTTATGATCACCACAGGCCCCTTTACTGCCTGTTGGATCATAGGTAATTTTGAGTCTTCGGAGACTACAATGCTCCATGATTCACAGCAGTGAAACTCCTTGTGGCTGTTTCATTTTGGTTTTTTTCTTTATCCCTAGTGCTTCACATATAGTAAGGTGCTTAATAAATATTTGTAGATCAACTGCTT
Organism: Potorous gilbertii; assembly: GCA_028658325.1. Taxonomy (NCBI): domain Eukaryota; kingdom Metazoa; phylum Chordata; class Mammalia; order Diprotodontia; family Potoroidae; genus Potorous; species Potorous gilbertii. Next base: position 8,304 of record JAQQSK010000459.1, read on the forward strand.
GATTGACCAGGAAATCAATAGAAGAACAGTGGTATTCAAAACAATATGACATTTTGTGTTACAGTATAATCTCAGATGACTAAAGAAAAAGAGATGAGCAATTTCCCAAATGCAACGCAGCCAACTCAATTTCTTCTATTTGATTCTGGGCCCAGTTCATTGTTGTTCCACAGTGCACATCCAAGGTGTGTGAATTGATGGATTAACTCAATGGATTTACCATCTCACTGCACATCACAGTCTGTGCAAAAGGTATGTTTCATCTATCTGGTTTTCTCGCATAGATTATGATATCCTTGTTTCTGATTCTGCTGCACCTGTTTTTGACTTCTCCACCATTTCCCCAAGAACCTCTTCATTGGGAAATCTCATCATCCTGTAGGATTCAATCAGCCTTGGTACTCACACCTCATCAGTACCCTCTCTCCTTCTTAGTGGAGGAAGAAGCCATGAACTCCTCAACCTCCATTTAAGGATAGACCTCTCCTCAATTCCCACCTGGCTGCACTAATTTTGGACTTCTTTGACATTTCCATGCCTCCTAACTAATGTATATTCCCTACCTCCTTTCCCTCCTCCTTTCATTTTTTTTTTTGTGTATGTGTTCTTTTCTCTCACTGGACTATAAGCTCCTTGAGGACAAGGACTATTTTTCTTTTTCGAATATGTATTCCCATCACTTAGCACAGTGCCTGACACAAAGTAGGTACTTTAAAAAAATTTATTGACTACTGATTATTTAATCCATTTCTTTGTAGGGCTTGTGGATCTGACTGAGGAGGCCTAATCTATTAAGGCTGACACTAAAATCAGCATTATGTCATCCACCAACAGGAGCACCCAGAGAAGTCATCAACTATAAGAAATGCTTCTTCCATCTAAGCAACTTTAGTGAACATATATATTCCTGTTCTATGCTGCACTTGATAATGCTAATTAGAGGAGCATTGATCAGTTATATTTGTAGTTACCCTAATTAAGAAAGCTTTTCTGATCTAAACACACTTGGGAGAAATCTTATGGATGAGAGTCTTTAAGGGAGTATTTTACTCTATGGAATTAAGTAGTATTTTGTTTTTAATAATCAACAAATAATAAGCACAATGGGAATTAGTATTTTCTGTACCAGTGATTCTCAAAGTGTGGTCCAAGGACCATCACAGTCCCCAAGATACTTTTCAGGGTCCACAAGACCAAAATCGTTTTCATAATAATACTAAGATTTTATTGCTTATTAAATGCTCTCCTCATTTCCTATTACATTTCTATGTGATTTGCTGGATTCTTTCCACATACTGCCACCAAAACAAAATATTGAAATTAATTGAATGCAAAAGCAGATACAAGAATCCAGGTGTCTTTTATTAAGGCAGACATTAAAGAGATTAGCAAAAACATGCAAAACAATGCCTCTTTTCACTAGATTTTTTGCTTTGAAAATATGGATTTTGGGGGATAAAAACATGATTTATGTTAACATGTAATAGGTTTATTATTGTTATTTTAGATTAATTGATAAAATATTATAAATTGCATCAGTTTTAATTTCTAATGCAGTAAATTTCAATTTATATAATCGACACAAACAAAAGCTTTTTGTGTTTCTCAATAATTTTTTAGAGTATAAAAGGGTCCTGAGACCAAAAGGCTTTAGAACTGCTGCTCTCCACCCTTCAGAAGCAGTGTGGCACAGTGTATGGAGGCAAGGGTCAGGAAGTTCCAACTTCAAGTACAGCCTCTAATACATAGTGGCTTTGTTATCAGACATCATACAACATCCCAGTGACTCTATATTACAGAGGAGTTGCTGACCTCCCCAAGAGGTGCCTCACATCAAGAAAAATGTGAGTCTGAATTAAAAAATAAATCTTCAAAAACCTTACATATTCCCCCCTTTCCAGAGGTGAAGAGTCTACAAATATTGCACACTACACATATCTTAAAGATAGAATCTTTTGGGAAAGACTGAGTACAATGAGTCCCTCATGCTTATTTACCCCCCTTGAAGAATTCTAGTAGATTAGTTGGGCAGGAAACCATGTTGCTTTAACATAATAGCTTATCATCATTTAAGTGGGCCTTGATCTTACTTTTTGTTATAGAACACACCAGTCTGACAGAAGAGAAGAATTTACTAATCTTAGTTCTCCCCTGGAATTCTTTTCATGGATAACAGGTTACAATCTATAGCTAATTCATTCATCTATTAGCTGATTCAACAAATTCAATCCAACATTTGAGCCAAATGTTCCACAATTTCACCTTTGTGCTTCTTCAAAACTCCTGGGTAAGTGACATGTAACCCTAGTGATTAATTACCATTTGGCTTGTCAATTAGGTCTAGAACACCCTATGTACTTGAGCATTGTTTGATCTAATACCTCTCGACTCATCTGCTTTAAAAGACAAATTGGGATCATAAATCTTCCAAATGCTTTCCTTGGACAAAAGTTTCAATTTCACAATACAAGTTTTACTAAGCAATTTACATGTAATTATTCAAGAGAAAGAAGAGTCAGGAATACAGTGAATTCAGCTTCACTGGAGAGGCCAACGGGCCTTCAGTGAATTGATACTGCTAATGCCATACAGAATTCCATCAAAACAATACCGAGTCTCCAGAGATCCTGAATGTGAGTGGGAACAGTGGGGAAGAAAGTTGGGATGGATGCAACAGATACTGCTGAGGCAGAATCTACACTATTTGGCATAGGAAAATTCTGACCATGATCTACAACTCTACATTCAAAAGGGAAACTTCTACACAAGAGAAGGCTAATTGATGGTAATATGACTGTGAGAATTAAATTCATTTTAAGGGCCAACCCCCTACTAGCTGCAATCAACATTAACTGGAGCAGAGAAACTTGTAGGATCAGGGAACCTAAGAAGACACCAGACAGAAGGGACAAAGATAAAAGGGAGAAAGATAAGGAGAAAGATAAAAAACACATAGGATAAGGTAAGTGGAGAATGTGATGCATATAAAGAGGCAGTCCTAGTGCAATGGATAGAAAACTGCCTAGTTATAGATCCCACCTCTGATATATCTTGTGTGTCCTGTGTGAACCTATGGGCAGGTCAATCAGTCAGGTAATAAGCATTTATTGAGTACCTGCTATAGCGAGACAACTTACTAAGTGTTGGGGAAATAAATAAAGGAAAAAGGATAGACCTTGCTCTCAAGAAGCTCACAGCCTAATGAGGGAGACAACTTGCAAACAATTACATACAAACAAGCTATATAGAGAATATGTTAGAAATAACTGTAATGTTAAGGGAATTTGAAGGTCTTCCCTACCTCTTAACAGGCATGTGAACTGTTTCGAGCTTTGGCCCACAGCCTGAGTTACATGGAGCCAATGGTGGGAAGAGCTTGCTGAATGGTTGGAGCAGAATGGGATCAGCAGGGAGAGCTGGGAGAGAGCACGCAGAGCAGAACAGCTAGAGTGAGTGAGAGAGGGAGTGATTTTGTCTAAGGGAGCTTGTTTGTGGGGAGGCCTGACAGGAGGGAAGACTTGGGGATGGCTGTGCTCCCTTTATTGGTAATGTGTACAAACTTCCCTGACACCATGGTGGAATTGCCTTTCTGGTATCTGAACAAATATTTTGATTTTGTCTTTGAGGAAGAGAGTTTATATTTTGCAAAATTACTCTCGAAGTACGTGTTGCATTGGCACTATTATAATCAACAGACAGAAAGTATTAGAGTCAAAAGGGCTGAGGAAAGCCTTCTTGCACAAGGTGAAATGTGAGGAGGGAAGCCAGATGTCAGGAGGTAGAACTGAGAAGAGAGAGCAATGCTCCAAAAGTAAGTTGAAGAGAAGGTGCGGACCTGCATAGATGAAAGGAGCATGCCTATCCAGAAGTTTCAAATAGCAATGAAATCATAAATACAGTCGCTATTCCAAGTCCTATCCTCTCTCTACCTCTATACAAAGATTAAGCATACAGTATGAGATGATACAGAGAAGCAATGTGGTAGAGTATGTAAAGTGTAGAAGTTAGGAAGATCTGAATTCAAGGCCTGGCTTGATACATAGTGACCCAGGATAAGTCATCAATTTCTGATCACCACTGATAAAGTAAGCTTGAGGAAAGAGGGATAAGAAATCGTGGTGACTGGATTGAGGACAGTCATCCCTCTTTCCACAGTGACCTGTTTGGCATCCAATTACGGAATCATAAAGGTATCTCAACTTCTTTGAATCATCATATGTCAAAAGAAGTAAGAAATGGAATATGTAGAAATGAGGAGAAGTAAAATTTCTTGCATTCTCCAAAAATAGAAGGATTCAGGATGGATAGAGTCTCACTCACTGGTCACCCAATAACCACCAAGCCTCCCCAACACTCAGCTCTGCCTCATGAAAAAAAAAATCAAGAAACAAAAAGAAAGAAAACTTGGATTCATAATAGCAAGACATTGATGAAAAATTAGAGTTGGCTTCTCAGTCAACACGGTACGGATCAGTGTAAATGATTAAGCTCTTCTTTCATGTGTTTCATGAAAAATAACCAGATGTGATCTTTCTAGAAGGGGATGCAGAAGGCTGCAATCTACACCTAGGAAAGAGATCTCACTGCAACATATCTGATTGATGGTCACCAAATCTAAAGAAGGGGAAATTCACTGCCTCTCAAAGCAATCCATTCTACTTGTAATAGCTTTCACTGTGAACAAGTTTTTTCTTACATCAAACCATCCCTCTTTGCAATTTCTACCCATTGTTCTAAATTTTAGGTCAAATACAACTAGTACTTTTTTCCATATGAGAGCCTTTCATATTCTTATAAACACCTATTATGTCTTCCCTTGAGTCTTCTCCTCTCTGGGTTAGACATTCACAATCCCTTCAACCAATTTGAAACCCACCACAATTCTGGTTGCTCTCCTCAGGATGCTTTCTAGCTTTTCAGGGTGTTTCCTCTTTAGACTATAAGCTCTATAAGTATGAGTACTCTGTAAGTACTTGAGGGCAAGTACTGTTTCACTTTTGTCTTTGTATTACAAATGCTTACCACATGGTATGTCAAGTCAACAAGAAATTGTTAAGCACCTACTATGTGTCAGACACTGTGTTAAGTGATGGGTATACCAAAAAAAGGGCAAAAACAGTCCCTGTCCTCAAGGAATTTACATTCTACAGGAGATAACAAGCAAACAAGTACACTAATATCAGATATATACAGGGTAAACTGAAGGCCATCTCAATGGTAAGACATTAGCAGTGAGGGGGGATAGATCATAGGTGTTTAATAAATGCTTATTGGTTGAAAAGGGAAAAAAAGAAATAAGGGGAAGTAAGAAGAAAAACATGAGAGGCCTGAAGAAAAGTAGCCACATAACAATAGCTCTATTCCTAAGAACTCCTGGGAAAAGGTAGATAGGATAACAGGGAAGCATTTACCACAGAAAGGCAGGTGCATTTAGTATCTGTACAGTATCTTTGCAATCATGGATAAATACAGTAACATTTGGCACTAAGGAATCTCATCTGAACAACAGCTTCCTCACTTCCCACCTGTAGCAGGATCCCAAAGGCAAAGTATTGTTAGAGGTGACAGACCCCATGGGCCACCTCTGTTGCCATCGCAATTAGATACTGACAGGAAAGGAAGAGGATTCTTGGCAGTTGAATTCCACTAGAAAACATAAATTTAGTATTTCCTAGAAGTAAGACAAAAGTGCAAATAACTCATTAAATGAAGGAAGAGACCTATAGGTAAATTAGGTAGCACCTCAAAAAGAAAAGTGTTAAAAATGTAGGCAAAGGAACTCAGCCTTATAGCTGTATTGCTGTGAGAAAATGCCAAACTGAATAATTTAGCAGAATTAGGGACTAGAATGAATAGAACAGAAGGAAGTAAAATAAATGAATGAAGATTTTCCTGATCTGTAGAACCCAGATTTAATAACAGGCCCATAAAAATTTTAAGTTTGAAGAAGGACAACAGTTTGTTTTAGCTATTATTAAATTGTCTTCTATCCTTCTGTTTACCCCTCCCTCCAAAGTCAGAAATATGGTAAACATTTAAACTTGGAGAGGCTGCTGGACATGAAAACCCTGACGGGGCAGATGTGGAGATTTATCTACTATCTTCTTTCCTCTCATTCCTCTTCCCCACCCTTACTGTGTTCCAACAGCGTCAATTGACTAAAATTTCTCTCTCCAAGATTACCTATAATTTAACTGACAAATCTAATGGGTTTTTTTTTTAATTCTTATTCTCCTTCAGTATTTTGTAGTTTCTGACACTGTCAAAAATTCCCTTGTCCTGATTCTTCTTTCCTACGACAACATTCTCTCTGGTTTTCCTCCTACCAAACACGCTATTTTCTCAGTCTCTTTTGTTGGACCATCACTTTGTACCTGCCAGTTTTATTTGGGTGCCTTCCCAAAACTTTGTACTAGACTCTTATCTCTATCTACCCTCTGCCTTGAGGCAAAACCATCATGATTGTTTCCATGTGCTCAATTATCATCTGTATCAAGATGACTTCCAAACCCACATGCATGGCCCTAGTCTTTCTCCAATTCCAGCTTCTTGCTGGACATTTCCACTAGAATGTCCCATAGGCATCTCAAACTCAGCATATCCAAAAATGAAACGGATCATGTTTTTCCAAAACCTACCCCTCCAAGTTTTCTTATGCATGTTGGTGTCCAGACCATTCTTCTACTCACATAGGCTCATCATTCCCTGGTTATCCTTGACTCATCCCCTCTCTCACCTCCTTTCTTATCATCCGCTTTCACTCACTCCCATAGCCACCATCATCACCTCTTGTCTGGATTACTACAATGGCCTCCTCATTATCCTCTGTACTGCCAGTCCCGCATATAGCAAGCACATTGTTTTGTATTTAGGAGGCATTTCATCAATATCACTTGATTTGGGGAAGAGAATAAGTATTTATACAGTACCTACTATATCCCAGGCACTGTACTAAGCCCTTTACAAATACTATCCCATTTGATACTCACAACAATGCTGCAAAGCAGATGCTGCTATTATCCCCATTTTACAGCTGAGGAAATTTAGACAAAGAGAGGTTACATGACTTGTCCAGGGTCACACTGAGACTAAGGGTTGGGGGCTGGATTTGAACTCGGGTCTTCTTGACTGCAGGCCCAGAGCTCTATCCCTTGTCACCTAGTGGCCTCTGTACTAGCTAGCTGCCTGAATGGAACTGACATGATAGAATATGTGATTTAGAAAAAAAAAAGCTACAAGTGACAGACTGAGCCTTGAACAACAGTACAGGCCCAGATCAGGTTTTGTGACAAGAATTCATAGTAGAAGAAATCACTATCTATGAAATCAGAATGTTCAGGGAAGATATTTCTGAATAAGAAAGGGTCTTCTAAGACCTTCATTTAAATTAGATCTCTTTCTCCCACTCTAAATGAGCAGATGCTCTGCCAGTATCTCATACAGTTATTCTCCCCAACTTGTCAGAGCTCTTTGGAAGTTATGAAGGAGTCCAAAGGGTAACAAAACTCCAACTGGTGTGTGTGTGCGTGTGTGTGTGTGTGTGTGTGTGTGTGTGTGTGTGGTCTGTGTGTAGAGACAGACAATTGTTCCTTGGCCTAGGCCTATGACTTTATTGGTGCTAAGAAACTCCAAAGAAAAAACTACTACTGATGATCAGTTCAATACCTGCTCTGCAACTGACAGTATTAATAATAAATACATACACATATGTTCGTATATGCATATATATTTGTGTGTGTGTTCATTTACTTATTTCTATGTGGCCTGGTATTGTGGACAGAATGAAAACAGAGTCAAAACAGAGAGGCTCAAATTCCTCCTTTGTCTTTTATTAGCTAAGTGATCATAGGTCAAGAAATTAATAATCCCTTAGAGCCTCAGCTTTTTTATTTGAAAAATGGGACCAACCCCAAAGGGTGATTATGAAGAAAGAATTTGGCAAGTCTTAAACTATTCTAAAAATGACAGTTGATATCAGGCCCTTAATAAACATACACTGACTTGACATAACATATAACAAGAGTGATTGGCTCAAACAGATTTAAACCAAGGACAATTCATTTGACATCCTCAGTGAATTCTTCAGAAATCGGAGTTCTCTATATGTTAAGTGTAGTCAAGTGATGTGTGTACATACTCTTTCTCCAAACTGTCCTTTTTGCACAAAGTGAAGGAAAAGCCTTACAGCAGAACTCAGTGTGAACAAATCATTAGAAATAGAGCAAAAATACAAAGTACCACTCATTTCTGTGGCAAGCTCTCAAGTCAGTATGTAACCCCATTGAATATCTGAGAATCTTATAAAGACTCTTTCCAAACTTGGTTCAGTTTCATTTTTCAGTCCTATCTTCCTCAGCCCCCAGAACTCAAAATTATGACTTCCTGGTGGCCAAGAGGATTGCTTTTTATCTTCATATTTCCATGTCCAAGCATGCTCCCTCACAGAGTAGGCATTGAATGTTTATTGAACTGAATTAAATCTAGTCACTTGCCAAATGTGGACCTACTTTCAGCCCCCCAAAAATGAAGAGAAGGGTCAAAGGAGTCTTACAATACACATAGGAAAGCATTCATTTTCATAGGTCCTATATCTGATCCATGTGAGAGACAATAAATGCTACCAGGTCAAATGACTGCTTCTGATTAGTTCGCAGGGGATTCCTAATCTTCATGTTTTACAGTATCATCTGCTACAAGAGATATATATTTCAGACTAAAAACTCTAGAAGTTTGAGACTTCAGGTTACATAAAGCCAACTGGTTCCTTTAATCTAACCATTTATTTTATTATACCTATTATTAAGAAATTGTGTACATTAAATTTACCTCAAATTAGTTATGTCCTTCTTGGTCTTCCATTAGTTATATATCCAAAAAGATTCAAAGGGTAATTGATAACCCAAATATTTTCATATGTCAAAAAACACATTATTTATACATCCAAAAGTGGGTACCTCAACAACTGGGTTATAGCTAACTGATTGTGAAGCAAAGAGAAAGGTAATCAATGAAACAGATTAAATAAAGAAACTTCTTATCCAAAGGCAACTGTGAGATCTTATAAAAAGAATTAGATTTGGAGTCCAGACTTGCATTCAATTCCCATGGATACTACTTCAACAAGTAACTTAAGTACTCTGTGCCTCAGTTTCTTTACCTGCAAAATGAATAATAATACCTGTACTTCTGATCTTAAAAAATACTTAATGATTATTAATGGCATGTTGACTTTACAACACGTTTTGAGGATCAGAGGAGATCATCAATCAATAACTAAACAAGCATTTATTAATCTAATATATCAAGCAATTAATAAGAATTTATTAATTGCCTACAGTGTGCCAGGGACCATGCTAAGCACTGTAAATAAAAAGACACAAGTAAAATGAGCCCTTCCTAGAGCTTACTTCATCTGGAAGTGAGAGCTTCATCACGGAAATAGCTTTGAAAATTGCAATGTATGGGGCAGAGCCAAGATGGCAGAGTAGAAAGATGCATATACTCTAGCTCTTCCCTTACAGCCCATAAAACACCTGTAAAGAAAGACTCTCAATAAATTCTAGAACAGCAGAAACCACCGAACAATGGAATGAAGGCGATTTCTAGCCCAGGGTGACCTCAAAGACTGATGGGAAAGGTCTGTCACACTGGACGCAGAGCAGAGCACAGCCCAGCCTTGGCCACACAGCACCAGGAGGAGCAGTCCTTGGGGGCAAAATCCCCAGCAGCAGCAGAGGAGGTTTGTAGATCCCTCAACCCACAGGTGCCAAAGGCAGCATCAAAAGTCAACTTTTCCAACTTGGTGAAAAGGGAGCAGGGTTCTCCCCTAGCCCTGGCCCTAGGCAGCAGAGGCAGAGGCAGCAGCAAGAGAGGTGGCAGTAGCCAGTGTCCATTGTTCCATTGTTGGACAGCTCAGCTTAGGGCTTCTGGGGGAACTGAGCAGCTGATCTGAATCTCAGCAGGGAGCTGGCCAGGAAGTAAACTCCTCTCCCTTGATTTTGCCATTTTGGAAGAACTGAGATCTTACAGGTTCCCAGAGTATTTCCTACTCTTGACAAATGACCCAAAAGTCAAGTAACTGGTTGAGAAAATGTTCAAAAAGGGGGAAAATATAAGACTATAGAAGGTTACTTTTTTGGTAAACAGGTATTTTCTTCCATCCTTTCAGAGGAGGAAGAACAATGTTTACCATCAGGGGAAGACATAAAAGTCAAGGCTTCTGTATCCCAAACATCCAGAATAAATATTCAATGGTCTCAGGCCATGGAAGAGCTCAAAATAGAATTTGAAAATCAAGTTAGAGAGATGAAGGAAAAATTGGGAAGAGAAATGAGAGCCATGCAAGAAAACCATGAAAAGCAAGTCAACAGCATGCTAAAGGAGACCCAAAAAAATGCTGAATAAAACAAAACCTTTAAAAAGAGGCTAACTCAATTGGCAAAAGAGGTCCCAAAAGCCAATGAGGAGAAGAATGTTTTAAAAAGCAAAATTAGCCAAATGGGAAAGGGGGTTGAAAAGCTCACTGAAAAAA